>PVKN010000085.1:54157-117955 GCA_004027915.1 Capromys pilorides | reverse complement strand
GGGCAGGTGCGGAGGGCCCCATAGACTGCCCAAGCTCTTGCCTGCACTGCACTCTTCTCCTCGGGTTCCTCCACCTAGCCTCAGCTCCTCAAGGGCCCAGCGCAGGCAGCTTGGGCGCTGGGTCTGTGCTTTTGTGTCTCCCTCACACTGGCACTGCCTGACCCTGAGGGTCACCCATTCCTCTCCCTCCTGGGTGTGATCCCAGTGCCAGGGGAGGCAGTCGGGTGCTAGCTGAGGCTCTGTGTGTGCAGCCCTGCACGTCCCTCCTCATGCTACAGCACAGCCTTCTGATGTGGGGCCTGGGTACTAACACCTATTTCTCTTTCCTTGTAGCTAGAGCACATTCAGAAACACATATGGTATATGTAAGTAGCTTCTCTGTGCACTAACGCCTGCTTTGCCTGCAGCTGTAGCCTTGAGGGCTGGCTAGGAAGGGGGGTGGCCGACGCTGGAGAGGCAGGATGGGCCTGTGGGGCTGGGCCAGGGACAACACAGGCAGGATCCGGGCTCCCACCTGCCTGCAGCCTCAGGGTAGGTGGCGCGGCCGGGCTGGTGAATGACCACCATGCCCTGTCATCCACAGAGGGGGCAAGAACGAGCCCGAGCCAGAGCAGCCCATCCCGCGCAAGGTGCAGATCCGCTCGCTGCCCAGCCTGGAGGACATTGACCCTGATGTGCTGGACAGCATGCACTCTCTGGGCTGCTTCCGCGACCGCAACAAGCTGCTACAGGACCTGCTGTCTGAGGAGTAAGCCGGGTGGGTGGGGCCGGGGCTGTTCTGGGATGGAGCCCTCTCGGGGATCAGACCCCAGGTCCAGCAGTGCACACCGCGGCCCGAACCTCCTGCTGCCTTCTGCCGCTGCAGGGAGAACCAGGAGAAGATGATCTACTTCCTCCTCTTGGACCGGAAAGAAAGGTACCCCAGCCACGAGGATGAGGACCTGCCCCCCCGGAACGAGATAGGTATGTGGCCTCCACACTGTCCTGCACCCTAGGCCCCACAGGCTGCCACTGACGCCTCCCTACACACAGACCCTCCCCGGAAGCGTGTGGACTCCCCAATGCTGAACCGGCACGGCAAGCGGCGGCCTGAACGCAAGTCCATGGAGGTGCTCAGTGTGACGGACGGTGGTTCCCCAGTGCCTGCTCGGCGAGCCATTGAAATGGCACAGCATGGCCAGAGGTGTGTGCCTTCTCCCAGGTCCCGTGCTGCCCTCTCGCTGCCAGGAGAGGGCAGTGTGGCCCCCTACTGTGCTCCTGCATCTGCTGGCCTGGGTTCTAGGCCTGCGCTGCTGGCTAGGCTGGGCTGTGCTGTGCTGAGGGCTGCGGGGCTGCACGGGCTGGCAGGACCGCTCTGGGTTTGGCCGAGACGGTTGAACTGGGCTGGGCTGGGCTGGGCTGGGCTGGGCTGGGCTGGGCTGGGCTGGGCTGGGTTACACTGGATTGAACTGGGCTGAGTGGACTGACTGGATTTAATTGGAATGAGCTGGGCTGAAGAGGATTGAACTGGATCGGGCTAGACTGAAGTAGCTTGAGCTGGGATGATCTTCATTGAACTAGACTGAACTTGGCTGAACTGGGTCGAAGTAGACTGAGCTAGATTGAACTGGGCTGAGCTGAAGTGAACAGGATTGAACTCCAACAAGCTGGGCTGAGTAGGACTCAACTGGAATGGACTGGACTGAGCAGGTTTGGACTGGACATAATCCAGCTGAGCTGAGTTAAATAAGTGAGCTAGATGAAACTGAATTGATACAGGTTGAACTGGAGTGAGCTGGGCTGAACTAGATTAAACTGGACCTAACTGGGTTGAACCTGATTGAAATGGTAGGGAACAAGTTGATCGATATAAACTAGAGTGAACTGGACTGAACGGGATTGAATAGGATTTGAGCTGGGCTGAACTGGGCTGGGCTGGGCTACGCTACAAAGGGTCTGGGCCATGGCCCGCTGGCTCCTCTCCCTGATGCCCGCCCGCGCTGGGTGGTCCGAGGTGCTGTGACAGGGATTAGATGAGGGAAGTAATGGCAGATGCGAGCTGTCCCCACCTCAGAGCCTGAGTGGGCATAGGCTGCAGGGCCACAGAGGCCCTTGCAGTCCTTGGTGCTGGGCCTAGCTCCAGGGCCCCAGCTTCGCTTCCCAGGTGGGGTTCTGGTCAGGTAGGGAGGGCCTGGGAAATCTCAGAAGCCTGGGCCTTCCATAGTCTCCTTCCTCAGTCACCTTCCTCAATGGTTTGTGCCCCAGCACTCCACTGCCCTTCTGCCTGCTAGGTGCCTGGGTGCTGGGGCAGGACCTGTGAGGTCGCCGCCCTGCCCCTGCCTGCCTGGGCCCTCTGGGATGGGGCCAGCTTGGCCTCCAGCACTGGGGTTCTGTCCATCGTCCCTTGGCTCCTGGCACCAGACTGGGCAGCAAGGCTCCTCTTGACCGCACTGTCCTGAGGCCCAGTGTACTGCATTTTGGGGGGACTGTCCCTTGCTGTAGCCCGAGTGCCGCCCTCTCTGTGCCTTCCCAACTCTTCCTGTGCTGTGGACTGAGCAGGCTCCCTGGCTTCCCCCCAGCTTCTGGCCATGTGTGGGTGGATGCCATCCTGAGGTCTGCCTTGCCCCTCTGTGTCCCAGTTGCTTCCGCTTTTGGCCCGGCTGCCCTGGGACAGGGGTGTCCCAGGTGGCAGTGGTGAGTGCTAGGTATTCCGCAACACCTGGCTGCTCCACCCTGCAGGCTGCTCTGGGCAGGCAGGGCTTGCCCACCCGCTGTTGCATCTCTTGCGTGTCTCTGTGCACGGGCCTGGTCAGGTGGTTGTGCCCCACCCAGAGCCTTGTGAGGTCCCGCCCGGGTCCCGGGCAGCAGCTGGCCTGGAGCTGACCTGCGTGCGTGTGGCAGTAACTCTGTTTTCTCGCTTTGTTCCTGCTATAGTAAAGCAATGTTCAGTAAAAGCCTGGATATCGCTGAAGCCCATCCCCAATTCAGCACAGAAGACAGGTATACACCCTGCCAACGCCCTAGCCCTTCAGCCCCAGATGCACGCCATGCTGGACCAGGCAGCAGAGCGGGCCTGGTGGCGGGCTGAGTGGGATGCTACCTTCCCTCTTCTCTGGAATGGCACTATCCAGGGCCGGGGGAGCCAGGGAGGAGGGTCGGGGTGTCAGGGCGTGGCTGGGAGCCAGCCCTGGGAAGAACCAACCCCGTAACCTCAGACAGGCACTCCTGCAGATGGACTTTGCCCAGTGGGGCTCAGCAGCCTGGTGCCATTCACAGTGCCACAGTAGAAGTTGAGCAGCCAGCCTGGCAGGACCTCTGCCCACAAGTGCTGGCCACGGGGCCTGGCCTCGTTGTCCCCCACCTCCCAGCTTGCAGCCTGCACTTCCACACCCCACTTCTGTGTCCCCACCTGGCTGCCCTGGGTGCTGCTTCCCATCTCGGCCTTCAGAGCTTAGGCCTGTCTCCTTGCCCTCTGCTTCTCTATGCTGGCCCTCGCCATGGGGAGCGCCTGGCTGGCCTGGTGGCTGCGGGCCTTGCTTGCTCTTGGCTCTGCCCCGTGTGGCTGTCCCACCATCCTGGTCTCTCAGGATTGGGTGCCATGCTGGGAACTAGGCTCTGCCAACCCTGGCCCTCCTCATTGGTCATGTGGGGAACCTAGCAAGGAGCTGTAGCCCCCACCCACAGGTGGTGGGCATTGGGCTAGGGCCGGCGTGGTCAGGGTGCTGGGCTGCAGCTGCTCCCCAGCAGGCTGGTGTGGTGGCCAGTGTCGGGGCTTCACTGTTCACTCTCCCCAACCTCTTAGCGGCTGCCTCGTTCTTCTGCTGCACCCCTTGTCTGAGGAAGAGGAGGAGGAGGGCGCTGGCCTTCTTGTGTGGGGGAGCCAGACCTGGTTCCCTGGAGGGGACACTAAGGGTGGACAGCAGGGGGATCAGGGCTGCGGCTCAGGCATCTCCTGGGGCAGCAGTGAATGGATGCTGAGGGCTGGGCTGGTGGGTGCCCGGCAGGTGGCCTCTGCACTAACTCAGTGACACTGCCTTGGGGAGGCACGGCTGGAGCAGGACCTTGTTCCTTGTCCCTCACACACCTGAGCACCACAGGCCCTTGCTGCAGGCTCCTCCGCACCTTCTGTGCCTGGCCTGGGCCTTCAGTGGCATCTGCCGTGGGCAGGGGGCCCAGGACCCAGCTGGGTGCTGATGCGAGGTCAGCAGATGAGCGTGGACACCGGCGTGCCCATGCGGGGGCCCTTGGGCTTGGCAGGCCGCACCAGCCCCAGAACTTTGGGGCATCTGAAAGGTCCCCAGAGGAGAGGCCCTGGGGTCCTGGGTGATTCCCTCTCTGCTCTGCCACTCCTAGGTCTCGGTCCATCAGTGGCGCCTCCTCAGGCCTTTCCACGAGCCCCCTCAGCAGCCCGCGGGTGAGTGACTCCCTGTGCTGGCGTCAGGCTGTGGCCTTGTCAGGATAGCTCGGGGAGTGGGAGGAGGCCGGCCAGCCCCACACTGGACGGGGCTGTTCGCGTGACTGCTCTGCCTAACTGCACGTTCTTCTGTTCTGTGTTGTCTGTCCTCTCGTTTGTCATGTTTTTTTCTGTGGCCCTGGCTGCCCGCACTGGTCCTGCTTGGGTCCCTGAATGCTGTGTGTGCATGGGGTGGGGCATGTGTGGCACCTCGCGGTTCCCCCACCACGCACCGCCATGCCTGTAGCCTGTTAGAAAGTTTGTCCTGCCTCCCCCACCGCCCGAACTGCCCCTCGTGGCCTGCTCCCCAGCCACCTCTGTGGAGCCCGAAGCTTGTCGGAGCACCCCGCGGCCTGGAAACGCACTCACTCTGCAGGCTGCCCCGCGGCCCAGCCCCGGCACCCAGACCTTGCCGCGCAAGGCCAAGCTGAGCGACAAGCCGCTGCAGGGCACCAAGTCCAACCCACTCCCTGCCTGCACCCAGGCTCGGCTGCTGGGCCCCGGCCTCAGCCCCCCACCGGCTTTGCCCCTGGGCCCCTCAGCCCTGCGGGCCACTGAGACTGAACCGAACACCAAATCTGTCCCTACCATACAGGTGACCCCTCACCCCTCACCGAGGGGCAGTCCCCTCCCCACCCCCAAGGGGACACCTGTCCACACGCCAAAGGAGAGTCCAGCTGGCACACCTAACCCCACACCGCCGTCCAGCCCCAGTGTCGGAGGGGTGCCCTGGCGGACACGGCTCAACTCCATCAAGAACAGCTTCCTGGGCTCACCTCGCTTCCACCGCCGGAAACTGCAAGGTTAGCACGGTGCGGGGCTGAGGGCCCTGCCTGGCTGGTCGGTGCCCGTGGTCATGGGGGCTGCCTACTGCTCTGGGATGTGGAGCCCCTGGGTTGCCCCTGGACCTCTGGACAATGGCAAGATCCAGATGTGTGGGCTTGGCCGGTCCTTCTGGGGGGTCCTGTGTCCTGGGCTGTGGTAGACACCTGTGTACTGCTCCCTGACTGGATGTGTGCTGAGGGAGAGATGACTGCACGTGACGTCAGCACAGGGCACGGACGGCTCCCCACAGCTCCGGGGTGGGTGGGTGGAGGGCCGAGGATGCCCAGCCCAGGCCAGAGCGGTCACTGCCTTCTCCCTGTCCTTCTGGTGTACAGTGCCGACGCCGGAGGAGATGTCCAACCTGACCCCCGAGTCCTCCCCAGAGTAAGTGGCTCCCGCACAAGACCGCCTTACACCCGAACACTGGACTAGTGGAGGGCTGTGGAGTCTCTTTCCAGAGAAGGGGCAGTTATGTCGGGGTGTTTCTCTGGAGCCCCTGCTTGTCCCTCTGGTCCCACTGTGGAAGGTTCAGCCCTGGGAGCCCCATGAGCCCAAGAGACCAGCCTCAGGCAGGGCCTGTGAGGGCTGAGCTCAGCTGTTCAAAGCCATGGCACAAGCACCCAGGTCGTAGAAGCAGAGCAGTGTGGGGGCTCGGGCAGGCAAGTCTTGAGGTTCTGATGTGCTGCGGAAGATGGATGTGGCGCTGGGGTCTGTGGGTCCCTGTGCAGGGAGGCAGGGGCTTGGCAGAGGCCTGGGGTAGACAGAGAGAGCAGGCACCATGCTGTGGAAATTTCTCCTTGGAGGATGGAACTGAGACAGGAGCCCTGCAGCCCCAGCCAGCACTGCACTCAGCGACAGGCATCTGAGTGACGGTGTCCATTAAACGAATTCCGTAGTGGTCTCCATCTTAGTCTGTGTGGCATGCATGTGACGTGGCTGAGTGAACCCTGGGCCACGCACCTAAGGGGCCAGTGGCCAGCTGGAGCTGTGTGTCCTGCCCAGGAACAGCCCTGGGCTCGGAGCGAGGGAGGGCCCTTGGATGTGTCGCTGGCTCAGTGCAGACCTTGGGTGGCTGCTGTGTGCTGTCTGCGGAGGAGACAGCGGTCTGCAGGTGCTGCTTCTGGGCTGCTGGAAACCCACTGGAGTCACTGTTTTGGAATAGTGGATGCCAGTCTGTGTGATGCCCACCAGCTGCCCTCTCGTCATCTTCTGTGTGACTCTCCATGGCCCTGTCTCCCTCCAAGGACCTGCACTATCCCATTCCCTTGGCTCTGCACAGACTTGGCCCGGCTGCCACCAGCACCGTGTCAGGCTGTACAGAGAGATGGGCCCAAGACTGGAGGGACAATGCCACAGGAAAGCAGCCCTTCTCTCAGATGGATGGGCTGGGCCAGCAGGGCTTGCTGCAGTGCTACGATCGCCCAGCACCTTTGTGGCCACCCGGGCTACTGTGTGCCCCCAGCCATAGGATTTCTGCTCCAGCGTGGGCTGCACTGCCCCACCATGAGCCTCCAGTCGTAGCCTCTTGGAAGTCACACTGCTGGCCGTAAAGCAGGAAGTTGAGGTTTACGTTTCCTGTCTTCTTCAGGATGGGCGCATCAGAAGCCTTGTCTGTGGTTTCTAGACAGCTGACCACCCTGAGGTGCCTGGGTTAGACCCTGGCATGAGCACAAGGCTGTGGCCAGGAGCAGGGCTCAGGATCACCCTAGTGTGGCTGCTTAGGGTGGATGGTGGCTGCACTTGGAGGGGCGGGGGTGGGGGGCAGAGCGCAGCTCCAAAAAGGGGTTTGGAGACCTCCACCTGTGTGGGTCTGACAGTCTCCTTGGTGCATGGTCACCCAGGCTGCTCCTGGAAGGGTGGGTGCCGGGACACATAAAGGTTGGCATTTCTGATAATGTGGACTGGTTGTGTTGGGGACTGAAGCTGAGCACAGTGGCACCCTGGGTGTGGTGTTTCAGGCTGTGCTGGAGAAGAGCTATCTGGGTGTCCAAGAGCATGGGCTAGTCTTGAACCTTGTAGGTAGACAGAGGGAGGCTGGCTCGTGGGACCCCCTTGCAGGGGCCGCCTTAGAAACAGATCAGGCCTGCCACACCAGGGTTGTGGTCCTGTTGGGAGACGAAGGCTGGAGGCATGTGTCATAACCTGCATGTCCAGCTCATGGGAATGGGTGGGCAGTGGGTAATGGCTCATGGACGGAACAATGGGTGTGGGTGTTGCTGGGCAGCAGGAAGGGGGCAGGCGTAGTGTCCTGTAGTCAGCCCCTGGGTGGCACTGTGGGGAGAGAGCTCTGGGCAGGATCTGCCCTGCTCCTCAGGGCAGGGCTGAGGCCACCTATCCCGAGGAACCTTAGAGGACCGGAGCTTGATGGTCTGTGTGGTGTTTGGCCCCAGCATGCCACATACGAGGCTGGGGACACTTGTCAGCAAGTGTCCTTTGTGGGGTGGAGCAGGCCATCCCAAAATTTAGGGACCTACGTAGAAGGCTAGGCCCAGGCCGGCAGAGCACTTGGAGCTGTGGGGCCAGGGCGGGACTGAGGACTGTCAGGGAGGGTGAGTGTGGGGGATTTGGGACATGGAGGAAGGTGCAGGGTTAGGGTTAGTGTTGGAAGGCTGAGTCTCCAGTTAGAAGATGGGTGCACAGCAGGGTTCCTGGTGGTAGGGTGCTGGGTGGGCCAGGGAATGAGCTTAGGGCCAGGCTCAGGGCCCCAGTAGTCACCACAGCCAATTCCCTAACCCAGGCTGGCCAAGAAGTCCTGGTTCGGGAACTTCATCAACCTGGAGAAGGAGGAGCAGATCTTTGTGGTTATCAAAGACAAGCCCTTGAGCTCGATCAAGGCCGACATTGTGCACGCCTTCCTGTCGGTGAGCCCTGTATGCTGCCTGACGCCTGCAGTATACCTGCGCCTCCCTCCTGTCACGGCCTGCTGGGCTGCTGGTGGTCTGGTGCCTTCTGATGAGCATGCCAGGGGTGGGGGGCACAGAGCTGTTCTGTGCCCATCTCTGTCCTCCAGTGCCCAGGGGCTCTGGTCTGGGTCCCCAGAGACTCCAGCACACCTCCCTGGTCAGCATAGCCTCCTCCTGGGCCGGACTCCCGGAGGCCTTCTCAGAGGGCCCCGCCCCAGCCTGGCCTGGTCCACAGGGGGCGCCGTCTGTCAGGCAGCACTCTGAGCAGAAGTCTGCGCCTGTCCCCCACCTGGACAAAGCCTGTGTGTCAGGGGACCCGTCTACTTTGTGCCCTTTTAACTCACACCCGAGGCAGGTGCTGGGGCTCCTGTGTGGGCCAGATCTCAGACCCGAGACCCCCGCCGGGCCCTCCTGGGAACACCACACAGGAGTCCTCTCCCCACACAGGGTGGGCCACTGCTCTCTCCTTTTCCCCAAGCTCATGTGCCGGTCCCCCACAGATCCCCAGCCTCAGCCACAGCGTCATTTCCCAGACCAGCTTCCGGGCTGAGTACAAGGCCACGGGTGGCCCGGCTGTGTTCCAGAAGCCCGTCAAATTCCAGGTGGACATCACCTACACGGAGGGTGGTGAGGCGCAGAAGGAGAATGGCATCTATTCCGTCACCTTCACCCTGCTCTCAGGTGAGTGCTCAGCTGGTGGGGGGGGGGGGGTTCGGTGGCCGCTGGGCCGGGTCTTGACCCCTGTGTCCCCCAGGCCCCAGTCGCCGCTTCAAGAGGGTGGTGGAGACCATCCAGGCCCAGCTGTTGAGCTCCCACGACCAGCCGTCAGCCCAGCACTTGTCAGGTGAGGCGAGGCGCCCAGCTCCCGCACTAGTGAGCACAAGGCCAGCAGGTGCGAGGACAGCGCAGTGCCCCTCCTGCCCAAATGGGGCTGACCCTAGGGAGCAGGGCCTGGCGCGGCGGCTGCAGCGCACTGAGAGGTGCCTCTTGTCCACCGTAGAACCGCCCCCGCCAGCGCCAGGACTGAGCTGGGGTGCTGGGCTTAAGGGCCAGAAGGTGGCCACCAGCTACGAGAGTAGCCTGTGACACTGGCAGGTAAGGTGTCCGGCCTGCTATCTGGCCGGGGTGGGCGGGGCTGCTGCAGGGCCTCAGGCCACCGCCAGGCTGGCCCAAGAGGGCCCCGCACCAGGTGGCCGGACAGGGATAGCCCTGGCAGGCTGTGGGGTCAGTGACTGAGGCTGTGCCCCATGGGGCTTCCTGCCACGGCTCCCCAAGAGAGAGGTAGGGGCTTCCAAGCCCTGAACCCTGCCCTAAGCAGGACGGCCACGGCCCCAGCCGCTGCAGGGCCCCACGGGGTATCCGCTGCATGGCAGCATGGAGGCCAGGATACACACAGCAGTGTGGGCCTGTGGGCAGTGGGATGGGCATGGGCTGCATCTGTTAGCCGGGTGCCCTAGTGCAGGTGTGGCTGGGGCTGTAGGCGACACGAGGTGGGCCCTGGTCTGGGGCCTGGGTGGCTTCATCCAGCCAATTCAAGCATTGTGGCACTGGGCCCATCGGGCCCCTCCTAGCCTAGTCCTCATAGCCAGGGCCTAGCAGGGCCACTGTCTTGTGTGGGGCCCTCGGGGTCCTTCCACATGCCCCTCCTCATTTCATCCTCATTCCATCACCCGTGGCTGTGTCCCTGACCTGTGTCTTGTTGCCATGGTGGTGGGGCTGAGCCGTGGCTGCGGGCTGGCAGGCAGAGGGTGGCCAGGCCTGAGGGCCCACCCTGCACAGGAGATTGTGTGGTCAGTGGGGGCAGCCGCTGCCTCCTGAGGCTTTGGCCCCTGCTTGGAGCAGGGCTCAGAGAGGCTGAGGACAAAGGGCTGCACTTACGGAGACCCCAAGGACAGGATAGGGAGTGTGCAGGGCTGTCTGCTGAGCCATTGTCGAGACCCAGACGACATCCCCTTACGCAGGGTTCTTCTGGCCCCGTGCTTTCTGGCACCCTGCACTGCCAGCTGCAGCTGCAGCCCAGAGCCCACTGAAGGCAGTCACCACTCCGACCTCCCCAACCTGGGGCCGGAGAGGCCAGGAGGCCCCAGGAGCAGGCTGGTAGCTGCGTCTCACTCTAGCTCAGGGCCCTGGCAGTGCTGACATATTCCTAGGTGCTGCAGAGGAAGGGGCCACGACAGCCAGGGCAGGGTGAAGCCGTGCTGGTGGCCCAGGAGAGCCAGAGAAGTGGCCTGGCGCCTGAGTGGCCCCTGGGGAACCCTAACGGCCTGTGCTGCCTGAGGCCCCTTCCCAGCTCCAGGCTCTCACCTGGCCCCGCCCCGCCCCATTCGGCCCGGCCCCCGGCCCCGCCCCGCCCTTCCGGGCCCCTCTTTCACTCTCAACCCCCCTCCTCTCTCCATTCTGTGCTCCAGACACCACTAACTGTATGGAAATGATGACGGGGCGGCTTTCCAAATGTGGTAAGAACCCCTCACGCTCACTGGCATTTCAGCCAGCCGCGCCTCTGCTCCCCTGCAGGCTGCCCTGCCCCCATGGCTGTCCTGGGCGCCCAGCGTAGCGTTTAGCGTGTAGCGTGTAGCGCAGGTCCCAGCTGTCCGCCCTATTCCAGCCAAGCTCAGGGTAGGCCCTCAGGGCCACAAAGCTGGAGCAGGAGGACACGGAGGGGCCGGCGGTGTGTGGAGGAAGCTCCCCATCTGCACTGGCAGTGAGCACAGGCCCAAGAGGGGCTGCTGCTGGCTTCTGCCCGCCCTCCTTCCTCTGGGACCAGAGACCTGGCCCTGCCTGCCTGTGCCCAGCCCCTCACCTTCCTGCCACGCCCTCTATGCCTGTCCACCATCTGACCATCTGTCTTTGTGCTGCGCTGTCCACGCTCGCCAGGGGCCACCTTGGGGTTTCCCGGGGAGGTGCGGCCTCGAGCTCGCAGCCGGCCTCAGTGTTCAGTGCTCAGTTTGGGTCGGGCTCAGCCCCAGTGCTCCTGAGCCGGGAGGGAGGGCCCGGTGAGGGACGCCTGGGCACGGGGACTCTGCCGGCCGCCTGCCTGCCCTGCTTGCTGCCCATGGTCCCTGCTCCGTGCCCGTCTTGGGCTCATCTGTCGGGTTTTTCTTTCTCTCGCCAAGACTCCTTTGTTCATTTGTTTGTTCTTTTTCTCTCCTTCCCTCCCTCCTTCTCTCTCCCATTCTTTTCTTTTCTCTTTTTTTGTCTCCTGTTCTGTGTACCCAGGCAGCCCATTGAGTAACTTCTTTGACGTAATTAAACAACTTTTTTCAGACGAGAAGAATGGGCAGGCGGCCCAGGCCCCCAGCACACCCGCCAAGCGGAGTGCCCGCGGCCCCCTCGGTGCCTCCGCGGCCACTGGCCCTCCAGGGGATGCCGAGTTCCCGACGGGCAAGGACACGGCCCCGGCCGCAGCGAGCAGCCTTAGACACTAGCCCCTTCCGGCCGCCGCGGCCTTGTGTGGACCCGGCACGCTGCCCCCCAGCCGCTGTCCTGGAGCCGGGGAGGAAAGGAGAGCAGCCGGCCAGCCTGTGGGCGGGGCTGCTGCGCTCGCTCTTCTCTCGCGGTGTCTGTCTCTACCTGTTTCTGACGGCGTCGCTTGTTTCCGCTCTGATACCAGGAATTATCCCGAAAAGTTAACATGTCACCTCCACGAGGTCAACCTCTGTGCTCTGCGCGGACACTGGCTGACCCGAAGGCAGCTGCTGCGGACCTGCCCTCCCTGCTGTCGCCGCCTGCGCCCGCCCGCCCACAGAAGCCAGCATGGGTGCGTGGGAGGGCCTGGCCCCCAGGACACCGCCTCCAGCCTGCCGCCCGGACTGCAGTGACCAGCCCTCCACAAGGACCTGCCTGCCACCTCCTGGGTGGGGCCCGTGGTGGGCGGAGCCACAGAGAGCATCCCTGCCTCCATGCTGCACCGGGAGGCCTCCTGGCCACCTCACCGCCTCCGCACCTCAAGGGGCCACCTCCTGTGTCCTCTGCATCCATCTCCACAGCTGCACTGGGCTGCGGGTGTGCCTGCTTTGCTGGCCCTCTGGACGGAGGGATGGACCTGGGCAGCAGATCCGCCAGGCTGGCCAGGCTGGGGCTGGGCCGACATCAGTATTATTTATTTGCTGTTTTAATTTATTGAGTTCCTTTCTGTCTCTGTTCTCTGTTCAGGGAAGGAACAGCAGGACCACCCTCCTGCTGTCCATCCGTCTGTTCGTCTGTCCGTCCGTTTTGGGCAGGGTGGGTCCAGAGCTGAAGGGCCCTCCGAGGACAGAGTTGCCTGGGGGCTGGGGCAGCAAAGGGCCGGCCGGTGAATGCAGCACCGGCAAGCTACTGTAAACTTCAAAGAATTCCTGCAAGATATTTTTATAAACTTTTTTTTCTTGGTTGTTTTTGGAAAAGGGGGTGTGGGGGGAGCCAGTGGGCAGGGCTGTTTCAGTTCCTTGCTCTTGGTGATTTCTACACATACACACACACACACACACACACACACCAGTATAGTGAGCTCTAGCCCAGGTCATGCTGTCTGCACTGCGGAAGCAGCTCTGTGCTTGTTCTGGAGTGGGGTGGCCCAGGGCACCCTGATGGCACCACCCAGGTACTCTTGGTTTAGTGTGGAGTAGGGTTTGGGAGGCAGCTTTCCTCTCATAGGATGGCAGTGCACTGTGGGGCTTTTAAAATGAAAATGAAAAAATAAAAATCAGGATAGAGTTGGCATGTGCCTCTGTGGCATGTTCCTGCTGTCCGTAGTGAGGCCAACTGGCCTGTCCATGAGGGCTGCTGTCCACACCGCCAGCAGCCAGGCCCACCCAGCTGCACCCACCTCCGGCTGTTGTGTGTCCTCCCTGTCCTGCTGGCGCAGGGCATGGACAGCACGGGAGGCCCCATGCATGCCTCTGCTGTGAATGTCCACTCTGCTTTGGGTGTCCCCTGCCACTCCTCCTGTATAGATCTTAATGCTTCTGTTACATTACACTCTGCCACAGGCCGGGATTTCTATACATAAGAGAAAGCCACCACCTGTAACAGCAAAGCCATGCAACACAGGCGGGAAGGGAACCGAAGCAATACCTCACGTTAGCTTTCCTCTTTTGTACTTCAACATGTGGACTCACGCCAAGCCACGGAGTGGACACGCCCACCCAGTGTACCTGTCAGACAGCTGTGAGCAACTGAGTCCCGGAACAATAAATTCCTTCCATAAAGACAGCTGACGCAAGGTCTCCATGCGGGCAGGGTGGGCATGGGAGGGTCCCGGGATGCCCTGAGGAAGCCTGTCCCGACAGTGCCCAGCCTGGGTCCACCCAGCTGCAGAGAGCAGAGCCCAGCATGGGGGCTGGGTGGCCAGGTTTGGAGCTGCACATGCTGGGGCCTCCAGGGTGCCTGGCCAGATCAAGGGTCCCAGGCTGGCCTGGTGAAAGCAGATGGGGCTGGTAGCGGGGAGTGGCAAGAGCAGTGGCCTCATGTGGCACCTGGCCTGTCTCCTGGGGCAGAAACCTCGCTGGGGAGAATCGTGATAAGGCACTTGGACCAGCTCTGAAAGTGGGGGCCCAGGGGTTGATAGCGGCCCCCAGTGTGGCTGGTAGGAGGCCCCGCGTTGTCTTGGAGAGCAGTGTTGCGCACAGCATGCCCTGAGGAAGCCTGTCCCGACAGTGCCCAGCCTGGGTCCACCCAGCTGCAGAGAGCAGAGCCCAGCATGGGGGCTGGGTGGCCAGGTTTGGAGTTGCACATGCTGGGGCCTCCAGGGTGCCTGGCCAGATCAAGGGTCCCAGGCTGGCCTGGCGAAAGAGCAGATGGGGCTGTAGGGACTGCAGCCCCCGTGACCTGTAGATAGGTCTGCCCTTGGCCTACTGTGACGAGCAGGGTTTCTTGGGCAGAGCAGCTGGTGAGAGCTGCCCAGAACTCCGCTTTGGGCTCATCTGTGGCTCTGCAGAGGCCTGCATCTGGTGCTCCTGTGCAGCTTGTGACCAGGGCATCCGTGCTTAGGCTCAAGGCCGGCTAGGGAAGGGCGCTGTGGGGAGGCAGGGTTCTCCGCTCCATCTGGGTGTAGTGGGGTGCCCAGAGGCATTTGGGGACTGGCCCTGGGGTCCCACTGCTTACGTGTTCAGGGAAGGGATGTGGTACCAGGACACAGCCAGGTACATGATGAGCTCTGGGGTTCCAGCTGCTGGCCACAGGCAAAAGTCCTGTATCTGCTCTCCTCAGCTGCCACGTAACCTCAGTGTGCCCTCTGCTGAGCCCCAAGAAGAGGCCTGTGGGCAGCTGCCTAGATGCCCCATCTGCGTACTGCCATATCCTTGGGGCCAGGAAGGGCCTTGTCCTGCAGTCCCACTGTGGGTATCACACATCTGGTTCCCAGTGGCAGAAACTAAAACAAAATCAACCCAAATTTCTATCAGTATTTACATAACAACAGGAACATGCATACCCTGAGCACCCACAGAAAAGCCAAGGAGGACCTGAAGAGGATGACCTGTGGTCCTGGTCCCTGGTCCTCAGATAGCTAGCATAGCAGGCAAAGCTGGGGTGGGGTAAGCCTGCAGACAGGCACAGGGCAGGCCATCCAGCCAGTGCCATATAGTTCTGCTGGCCAGATCAGCCAGCCTCACCCTCAACTTTTCCTCGGTTGTCCCTTCCTAACTGATTTAAGCCTTAGGAATTCAGAAAGGCAGCAAATCCCTCCAGCCCCCATGTACCACGGTGCTTCCCAGCCACCCGCCTTCTCACACTGCGCACACACTGCCCCCAGTGCTCTTGGACAGATCCACAGGGCCCCCAGGGACTCACTCACTCCTAGGGCTCCTGCTCCCGAGCCCGGATCTGTGCCTGGGTAGGAGCACTGAAGGCTGCATTTCCGCCCAGCTGTGCAGGAACCCGCACCAAGCACCGCCCACAGCACCTTGCTCCCGGGCCCCAACTGGGCATTCAGATCTGCTGCCACACTGACCACACGGCTTGGCTTAGGGGAACACGCTTCTGTTACCCTGTATTTCCGGACGTAGACATCCACAGTGTTTCCGGGAAGCTCAGGGCAGTCCTTCCCTCTGCATGGCTGGGTCCTCCTCAGGCTGCCACTGCTTCCTTGTTTTGTGCCCCCTTCCATGTGAAGGACCCTCACAAGGGCACTTGGCACACTTGGGCGATCTAGGCCCATTTTCTACCTCAAGGTCCTTGGGGCAGGATCCCTGATTCTTACACAGCCTTTGCTACAATGGCCGCAGCACAATTCTAGGGGTCAATTTGTGACGTGGGGTGGAAGAGCAGCAGCTGCACGCATTAGGCTGAGCCTCTGCGACCACCGCCCTGCACAGGCAGGGAAACTGAGGCAGAAAGGTTTCCCAAGGCCCCGAGTTGGCCAGGACTCAGGGTCTTGTGGCAAGGAGCCATGCAGTAGACATAGTGCCCATCACCCTCAGAGGTGTGCAGGTTGAGCCTTGGGGGCCCACTGTCCAATACCCCACAGGGCTGCAGTAGCCCTTCTCCTGCTGACCACTCCGGCCTGGGTGGACTCTACCAGGTGGGCTGCACAGGTGCCAACATTCTGTGGACCCAGGGGTTGTACTGCTTCTTTCTGTTGGGCTGTGTGCATCCTGGACAGCTCCCTAACGAGCTCCTGGGGCTGCTGGTGAATGCACTGACAGACTTTGTGGGACCTCAGTCCCTGTCCTGTCCTGTCCTGTGCTCCTGCTCCCATCACCTGGGGGGCTGACTGGAGCGGACCCTCTGGCCAGGCCAGCCCATCCTTTGCCCACAGCTTCCCTGCAGCCAGCACACGGCCTGGGGTCACGTTCAGCACACAAACTTTGAGGCTTGTGTGTGAAAAAAGCTGGGGTGGGTGGCACCTGAGGTGGTGGGCTCCAGCCCAAGGACTAGGTTGGCAGGCCTGGGGATGGTCTGGGCACCTGGAGCTGGGTGCTCTTCCCTCTCGGGCAACAGTGGGCAACTCTTGGAGCGCCTGTGGAGGGTGTGGGCCAGGAAGGCCTGAGGTGGCAGAGGGGCAGGAGCAGCTGTCCCTGTAGCCACACCAAGCATGATGCCTCAGATTCTCCCGTCCTCCCGCCCCCATGCAGCCAGGGCTACGGTACGGATGAGTGCCAGGCACAGGGACACCCTGTTCCCACCCATTCCTGTGAGTAGGCTGAGGACACACACAAGGCTGTGACCTGAGAGAATTCTGTTTATTACGACTGAACAGATGAACTAAAGCGATCTCTGTCTCTGCTGTCTGCTGTGTCTCCTTGCAAAGCCTTGGCCCAGCCTCAGCCTGGCATCTGTGTGCTGCAGGCCTTACTGGGCTTCAGGAGGCAGCAGGAAGGGGTGACAGGAGCAAGCAGCAGGCGCGGACCCTGTGGGTCACCTTGGCCCTTCCTCAGAGCCACTTAGAGCCAGGATCCAGGCACGCCAAGGGTAGGGTCTCTGAAAAAAGCCCCACCCAACTCAGAGCAGTGGGTCTGTAAGCCAAGGCTCTCGGAGAGACCCACTTCCTATGAAGTGTGCCTTCCAAAGCAACAGAGCCCCTGGGCAGGTGTCCGAGGAGGGCAGGGCCATACAGAAGACCCAAAAAAGGAAAACCCCACATAAGAAAACACAAATGTCAGTCCAATAAATGTTTGTTGAATGAATGAATGGATCCCAGGCTCGTTGCTACAAACGGCACTCATCCATCCAACAGGAAAGCCAGGAAGCACACCGAGGCCTGCACTGTGGAGCCCACGCTCCGTGGCCCAAGGCCCTCAGGCCTTGCTGCTGGTGTGCCCGGGCATGTGTGTGCACACGCAGACACACGGTTGTCTTTCTGCACATGGGCGCCTGTCCAGCCCGGTGCTCATCTTTCCTTCACGTGGTTCTGTGCCCCTGAGGCCCCGCCGCTGGCCCCATCCCCACTGCCACCCCCAGCGGGGCTGCTGCACAGAACCTCGGTGAGGTCGTCCATGATGGCAGTCTCTTTGGGGTCGAGCAGGCTGAACTCCCGCGTGAAGAGGATGAAGTGGGCGTACAGTGTGTTCAAGTGTCCGTGCAGCTCCAGGGCCAGTGTCTCCTTGAAGTGGGCCCAGTAGATGTGGCCCAGCACGTGGAACAGGTGCCTGCAGATCTTCTTCACCAGGGCTTCGAAGGAGGTGGGGAACTCTCGGCCTGGGGGGAGGTGGCGCGTCACAGGCTGAAGGGGGGTGGGGTGGGAGTGGGCGGCTCCCCGACCTGTAGCCGTGGAGAAGCACACAGCCTCTGTGCCTGGCAGGAGTGCGGCGCGTCCAGCCTGGCCACCGCCATCTCCTGTAGTAGGGCCCCGCAGGTGGTCCACAGTGCCAGCCTGTTGTCAGGCACTCCAGTGCTCCTGTACAGACTGGGCCGGGGGTGACACGTCCCGGGCACCTGGTGCTGGCCCTCTGGCAGCTCAGGGTCTGCTTCAGGAGCCCCAGCCCTGTATAGGCTCGGAGTATCAGCACAGGGCACCCAGGAGGCTGGACCACGACAGCATCACTGCAGAGCTGCTGGTGGAGGCTATTTGGGGCCCGAGAGTGCAGGCCACAGAGTGCCCTCTCCATGCAACGGCTCAGGTCCCGTGCAGTGGGCAGGGGTGGCCCAGATGCTCCCTCTCATGCCCACCCCCTGCTCACCCTAGCCACCCTCCAGTCTGGTGGGATAAGCACTTGCCAGGCCCAGGATGAAACCGCCCAGGTGGGCTGAGGTGCCTGCTGACGGACATACCATATTTTGTAGGGAACACATCTTCATCAGTCACCAGTTTCTGCACAGAGCTCATGACAAAGTCGACGTACTGAGGGGCTGTGCACTTGACCTTCTTTCCCCGCTCGTCATACCAGTAGTACTGTCTGTGGGGACAGAGGCCAGTCAGTGCCTGCTCCCAGCTCACATGATACAAAGCTGCAGCGCGCAGGGCGGCTGGCCATGTGCGCAGGGAACCAGTGTGGTGCTCTTCATTTTCTACTGTGCTCTTTTTTGGCTACGTTGCTGAACTGGCTGTGAGCTTACCATCCTCCTAGCCAACCCCCCAGGAGCTGGAATGTGCCCATTTCCTTTGGTCACATGGGTGCCTGTCTCTGCCTAGCACTGATTGGAGGGCTTCAGAAGCACTGACTTCTGCTGGAACCCACACCTACGCATCACCAGACCACCAACTCCCAGTTCTCAGAGGCCAGAGTCAGAGGCTAGGACACGCTGGGTGCAGAGCTCAGCATTTTAATCACCTGATCACAGACTCACGCTACACACAGAGAAGCACAGGCCACGCCTTCTCCTCTGGCAGCACACGCCTCTGGGAGCTGGCTGTGTCATGGGCATACCTCACGCATCCACCTGAGATGCAGCCCATTAACCCGTGTGCTGCTGAGCAGTGACATCTACTTCTTTCCAGTTAAGGTGCATCTGTTACACAGTCTTGTGTGGGTCTCTGTATGGACACTAGTTCTCTCTGTGGAATAGATTTCTAAAGGGCAGATACCAGGAAGGCGTCATGGGTCACAGTAAGGATGTGCTTCATCTCAGAACTATCTGCAAACCAATCTGGAGTAGCAGCAGCACTTATATCCCAGGACGGTGTGTCCTCACATCAGTCCCCGGTGTTCTGTCACACAGGTGTGGTGGCAGGTGTACAGCTGTGCCTCAGAGGGGCTTCAATGTGAATCCCTCTCCCAAACCCACTGGCACTGAGCGTCTTCCTTACACCCTTCTGGCCACTGGGGGGAAGCTGTCTCCAAGTCCTCTGCACACAGCACACTGGGATAGCTTCCTACATAGGCACTGAGAGTGCCTCAGGTGTCGGGATCCTAGGAGAGCTCGGTGGCATGTGTCCTGCATCCCAGGGTTTCAGAACCTGGAGCCTTCGTGCAAGTGAGTTCTTTCTGAAGTATTCTGGGTTCCTCAGTATGGTGAGAGTTCTTCCCATACTGTGGACACCCCTAGTGTATGAACGATATTCTGTGTTCTGGATACCAGTATCATGCCATCTGTAAGATGTGGAAATGAAATGCCCATTTCATTTCCTTTCTCTTAACAGTGTCCTTCCTAGACCAACAGTTCTGAACCTTTATAAAGTCCATGTGAATCTTTTCCAGTTTCACAAAACTCTTTTAGCCCTCACAGACTCACATTCTCTGCACGGGATTGGGTTAGGGTGATGTTCTCCTTTTTCCCCGAGCATTTCTGGCTGGTGCTCCCAAAGTGTTTCTTGAAAGCACTGTCCTCTCTCCACTGAATTTCTCTGATGCCCTCGTCAAAAATCACAAGGCTCTATCTCCATGTTCTCTTCTGGCTCCTGTTCCAGCCCCATTGTCTGTGTTTGTCCTGTGGCCAGTATCATACTGTTCTAATTACTGTGGTTTAACATTACTTTAAAACTGTGAAACCCTGTCATTCTTGTTTGCAAACTCTTTCGTTCAAATAGGTAATGTTTCTAAATGTATTAATACATTCATGTGCTGCACGAACCTCAATATCTGTAGAATGACATTCTATAGTCCATAGCAGATATGTTTTATATTTTCTTTTGCCTTAATTTTTAGGTTTTTTTATATGCATTTTTACCCTGACATAAGTGTTTATTTCATGGAAACGCTGCTTTTAAAATTATCACTTAATGTGGGGGGAGGGTCTAATAAGTTAAAAATAAAACTTATGAAAATCCTTGTAGCTCTTTCAGATACTGTGCCCTTCCATCAGAACTAGCTGGACCAGAGCCATAGCACTGATGGGATTTTGATGTGAACTGCATTAGAAACACAGACCCAGTAGGATTTACATGCTTTGTTCGCTGTGCTTTCCCATCTATGGACATGAATTCCCCGCCCCGCACTGACACAGGTCTCTCAGTTCCTCCATCAGTGTTTTATAATTGCTGGGTATGCCTCCAGTGACTGCTACGTTTATACCTAAGGATCTCTGTTTTGAGCTGCTACAAATGGTACCACCTTACTAATTTTGGTTTCCAACTGTCCACTGGCAGTATAAATGACTGTATGTGTATTTTCTGACATGTTGACCTGGCTTTATAGCTTTACTGCTTGAATTCTTGAGACTTTCATGATCATGTTTTCCACAAGTAGTCATAGCTGCATTTTCTTTTTTCTAATTTGGATTTTCTTTTTCTAATTTTCTCCCCCTAGTGTACTGCCAATCTTGAATTTTCATGTTTTCCAAACTAGGTTCACTGGACAAACTACATAACGTACACGCATAGAGGTTTTAAAAAACTGTTTCCTTATCATCCTTTTAATATGTGCTGAGTTTATAGCTAAGTTCTCATTCTTTATATCAATCATTTACATGGTCCTTTCATTTTTATGTCTTGCTAAAGGTTTACTGATTTGATTCTTTTCAGACAAGCAAATTTTGGTTTTTAAAATCAACTTTTTAAAAAAGATCTATTTGGTTCTTGCTACACCACTCAGACTCACAGTGGTCCCGTCTCAGCCTCCCCAGGGCTGGGATTACAGGTGTGCACCACCACACCGTTTCAATGGCTTGTCAGGCAGGTGCTTAGATCACTGAGTTATCTACCTGGCCCACAGAAATCACTTTTAAGACTTATTTTTTGTTCTGCTCAATTTTGGTTGATTTTTACTTTATTTCTCTTAAGATGCAAACTTACAATTATTGATTTGAGATCTATTTATAAAATAAGTCTAAAACAAGCATCCAGTCCTATAAGTTTTCCTCTAAGCTTCGCTCATGCCACACTTCTAACTGTAACTTCATTTGTGTTTATTTTAGAACAGCTTCTGATTTCCCTTGAAACTTTTTCTCTGACAACACACTCAACAGTGTTGCTGACTCAAGTGCTTACCTTTCTGACAGAGTTCCAGTTTCACTCCATTATGGTCAGGTAACTTAATTAGTATAACTTCAGTTCTTTAAAAATTGTAAAGGGCTTCTATAAGCCAGCTGTGAAGTATTTTGGTGAAGACTCTTTGTGAACTTGAAGAGCATGCATTCTTCTGCTGAGGCCAACTGTCCTCCAGAGCCACCTGAGTGGTGGAGTTTCGGTTTTTACCCTGCGGAGGGGTAGTGCCCATGGTGGCCATGCATAGCTCTGTGCTCTGCATAATGCCCTGAGCACTTCTGCCTGTGAGCTGATCCTTCTGCCTTCCACCACGAGGCTCCCTTTGTTCCTTGGTTGGCAGACACAGCCCCTTCAGTCTCCTTCCAATGACTATCTTCTTGGCCTTTTTCTACCTTTCACTCTGAGCCTCCACATTTGGCAGTTGAAGTGACGCTAGAGTCTGAGCATCTGTGTGCAGACACTGAGGGTGAACCCCACACTCCAGTCAGTGTTGGAGGCAGAGTCCACCCTGTGCAAGACCCAGGTCCCCTCCAGCACGAACCTCTAGATCAGCTCTGGCTCTGCTCTTGCGGCTATGATGAGGATGTGCTCCTGTGGGCTGAGCAGAGAGCAGTTTGTGCTCCTGGACAACTCTCTTACGGAGGTCTCAGGACATGACATGCTCAGCTTCCCTTCGTTACTTCTCTGTCATTCCAGAAGAGCATGGTCACACACAGATGTGGGATTTGGGCAACTTTTGCTTTGTCAGTACTTGCAATGTGGTGGAGCTCTGTGGGTCCTGGTCCCATTTCCCACACTGGAGGCCTTTCCTTTGCCTGCCTCGGGCACACAGCTTCACTGGTCTAATGTACGGGACTTGTTTGCCCTGTGGGCTCTGTGCCCCTGCCCTGGCCCCAGCCTCTCTCATCCCCTTGGATTCTAGCACTGGCCTCTCTGGGTTATCTCTGGGAAGAGCCAGGATGGAAGTGAGGCTTGCCTGCTGAGTACCTTTCTGATCAGGCAGACCGCTGGCTCGGGCAACGGCAAGAGGCTCTGTGGATCTCTGACCAAGCTCCTGTGTCCTCTCAAACTAGTTTGAGTTTCTATTCTTTGGTCTCAAATGATTCCCTGGAAGGATTAGAGTAACATGAATCCAGATCGAACAGCAGTGTCTATAAAGTAGGCTACAGGCGGGAGCGCAGGGGAAGCCTGGTTCTCTAGCACACATGGAGATGGCTGCCTGCCCACGCGTGGCCACAGGCTTGCCCCACACCAATGCTTTAATCCCTTACCAGGAGGCTTTGTCCAAAAAAACCTAATCCAGGGGCCCTGTGGCAGTTGCTTGGGCAGGCATTGCCAATACTGCTTCTGGCCAGCTGCACACTCTCGATTGTGGCCTCACCTGTCACTAAGGCCCATCTCTCTCACCCTACCAAGCTTGCTTCCAGCATAGCCACAGAGCACAGTCCCATCCTTCTGGGACAATGCCAGACTGTGATACTTGGGTGGACAGGGTGTGGAGAGCCAGCTGCATCTGCCCTACATCACTAAGCAGCACAGCTGTGACCCAGGGGATCAGTGAGTGCCTCCCTCCTGAGGGCTCTCCAGAGCAGAGCTTGCCTTTGTCTGGGGACTTTTGCTCCCCACACCAGGAGCCTGGAAGGTCACATTTGTAAACAAGACGGCTTTCAGGACATGGGTCCAGAGGCAAGGAGACATGCTTGGCTGCTGCCCTCCAGGGTAAACCCTGGCAGACATGACCTTCTACCTGTGCCACAACCAACGCACTGTGTATAGCAAGCTATGCCACCTGCATTCTCCTACCTACAACACAGGTATGGTGCCCACTGCAGAGATGAGTATCTGTGCCAGAGCTGCTGGCACCAGGCCTGTCAGGCAGCCACCAGGAGGGCACCTCGGGCCCTACAATGTGTAGCTGTTTACATCTGCCAGGCCATTCCTCTCAGCCTTAAAAGCTCTGTGGTGTCCTGCAGTCTCAAGGAACTATACCTGGGCACCCTTTTCAGAAACATCCCTGCCTATCAGCTTCCTGCTAGCTCCTGATAGCCCTGTGCCTTAGCAGGAGCCCTGAAGACCAGGTTGCCAACCTGATGGACAGGTAGATACACAGAAAACTGCCTAGCCAGAGGCTCTTCAGGATACTAGGCAAGCCTTCAGTCTGGGCTTCAGGGAGCCTGGCTGCAGGGCTGACCACAGACCACCCATCCTTCTCAGGTGGGCGCTACTCACGTGTTGCACACGGCCATCGTCTGACATGTCTCTCCTGTGCAAAATTCTGAGATTGTGCTGTATTGCAGGTTGATGTGGTGGAAAAATGTTGTTGCTGTAAGATAAGGAAAGGGCCAGGTTTCAAACACCCTGCTTCTACCTGGCACTCAAGCCTGCCCCCTCCACAAGGGGCTGCTGGGCAGAAGCTGTGGTCTTTGGGATGGGGCGGTGCTGGAGGCTGGGCCACCCACAGCCACCCACAGCCTTAGGGTCCTCCCCACCAGTCCACACGTACTGTTACTGGCCAGCCACTCGTTAAGGTCGATCTCCCGAGGCAACACCACCAGCTCCTTGAACTCAAAGTCGGTGATTCTGGATTTAGTGTGCTCTGGCTCCAGGTACATCTTCTTTTCCTCCCCAGCAGGCTTCTTGCCATTGGGCTTTGCTTTAGACTTCCTGCCAAGGGAGAAGGGACAGCATGGTCACCACCCCTGTGGGGTGACTCAAGCCCCACAGGGCTGCAAGGAGTGCTCTGCTGTGGGTTGCTCATGGTGGTACAGGTGAGCAGAGGGCTGCTCGAGCCCCTAGAGGGAATCCTTCCTCTGCCAGGGCCTGGCTGCTGCAGGAAGGATGCTGTGGGGCAGCCTACGGGGACATTAGGCCTCTGGTTGGCTGGAACCTGGGCCCAGGCAGGTGGACAGTGGCTGCACTGGCACCTATGTGACTTGACCTTGCAGCCATCCTGGTAGATACAGTGGACCTCAACACAGGGCCGCCAGTCTGGCGACAGCATAGGTATCATTTGGCCTGGCAGAGGACCCCACAGTCTACAGTGGGAGCCTCCTTCAGAAGGCTGTTTTCTTGAGCCCTGAGTAGAGCCCCTATGGGCCCGCAGGTCCCCTCCCTCAATGGCCAGGCTTGCCGAGTACTTGCCCTACCATCTCATGCACACTGAAGGCGCATCTGTTTAGGAAGGCTGGCCCCAAAGGGCGTCCATGTGACAGGAGCACCCAACCACCACTTGAGTGCCCTGGAGTTCATACTGGCCTGGGAACTACAGTACCAGTCAAATCCTCCATCACTGAGCTGTGCTACATGCCACTATGGAGACCTCGCAGGTGACAGCTATGTGGGCCTCAGGCCTTGCAGTTGACCCAAGTAGCAGCCAGTGGGGCAGGGTGCTCCTACCCACATCCTGCATAAGTCCCAGAAAAGGTACCTATCAGTACCCAGGGGCCGAGGCTTTGTGCAATATCCTGGGCACTCCACCAGATACACCAGGAGGCAGGGGCATGAGAACCCAGCTTTTGCCAGGGGTAGGCCCTACAAGCTCCTCTTTGTCAAAAAACTGTGCAGTCATATTAAACAATGGCTTGCTATGGCCACTCATAACAAACAAATATGTATCTTTAAAATGTTTCGCGTCCACTGCCAGTGGCATACACCTGTAATCCATCCATCACTCTGAGATGCTGAGGCAGGAGGGCTGTCAATCTGAACCCACCCTGAGCAAATCAGCAAGACCTTGTCTCAAAAAAAAAAAAAAAAAAAGGGCTCGGATGTTGCTCCTTATGAAAGCTCCAAGTTCAATCTCCAGGATAGTTAAACAAATAAGAAAACAAAATAAACAAATAAATTATCTGTCTGGTTTTCACTTGATCAGACTAGCTGCCAGGTGCTAAGGCCACTGAGCAGAATGTACTACGTGTGGCCCTGCCCACAGCCACTGCCTGCAGTCAGCTGTCCCCACCCTCCCATCCCCATGTGCTTGTTGATTGTTTAGAGCTTCTAAGTGGCCATGAGAAGGGCTGGTCCCATGGGGGAAACGCTGCGGAAACACTGCAGAGCCCACCAGCTGCCCAGGTACTTCTCATCACACTCTGCTTCTTCCATGGCCTTAAGTGTATCCAGGAGCAAAGGTAGGTGACTGGAAGGCTCTACTGGACACGGCACAAGGGACCCCAAAGGGAGCATGAAGAGCATGGGGGCAGGGAGCCTCTGACCTCTGAGGACCCCAGGGCAGGAGTGAGGCCCTGACAACAGCCTTTGGTGAACCTTCTGTACAGAGAGGCCTAATCTCTTGCTGCCACAGCCAAACCCCTGAATTCTTTCGTGGTAAACACCATGACCTTTACAAAACCAGGTGAAAACCAGCATTGGTGTAGCCTTCCTGACCAGCACAACCACACTGGATGGACACTCCCCAGGAGGAAGTACCGTCCAGGCAGGGATGTCTACAGCTGGCCCACAGTGTGCCCTAGTGTGACTATCAACTCAAGGAGACCAGGGCCCCATGCCCAGGAAAGCAGGTCAAGAGTGAGGGAAGATGTGGAACTGGTGGGGAGATGCCCTGGCTCCCAGAAGAGGTGCCTTTCTAGGAGCACCCACCTGGCACACAGAAAACTCTGGGGAAGGCATCTGGGGTCCTCTGGCGCTGAAGCTCAGGCATGTGTACATGGATGCCACCCATGAGAAGAAAGGTGCTGGAGGCACCATGGCCACAGCCTGTTCTCAGCTGGGGCGAGACAGTCTCTAGCACATCCCTTCCCTCTAGCACTGGGTGCCCCTAGAATGAAGGTAGCACAAATCTTGTCCTGGCTTCTTTCGAGGTGACCAGGCAGTGAGAAGGCATACACAGGCCACATCCAGGCTGGGCACCTGCATTCCAACTGGCCTGAGAACACAGGACACTGAGGCCAGCCAAGCTGCATAGCACCAGGAGGTGGCCTACTTTGGCTGTGTCCTTGTCCTTTACCAGTTACACAGACAGTGGAGTAGGGGTGAAAGGGCTGTGTAACTCTGACCATGTCCTAATTTTTTCCTTTCTGTTTTGAAAGGTTGTTGATAGTTTATTTAAAAAAAGAGGAAAGAAAAATGCTCCCTTGATGCCAGGGAACTGTTTCTCTTTCAGCTTCTCACAGCAGATCTTGGCCTTAAAAGGCGACATATGCTTGGCCTCTGCGGCAGGGCCAGGCGCAGTCAGAGCCAGGCAGGGGACAGGGCAGGGCCCAGACCAGGCCTGGAGTGCTGGACACACAGAAAGCTCTGGGGACGGCACCTGGGGTCCTCCAGAGCTTACGCGCAGGCATGGCACACAGATGCCAAGGCTCTCGGGCCTCATGGCAGTGGCCTGGCACAGCAGTCTTAAGGAGGAGCTCTACAGATTCCTTGGGATCTGTCCACTCCTGCTCCTAGCACTTCTCTGACCTCCAATATTGGGGCACAGTGTGTACAGAGTTCAGGCACCACTCTATCAGAAAACCCATGCCAGGCTGTAATCTAACACTGGGTACATGGGACTAGCTTCACCAAAACTGTGGGACCTGCCCAAGCCTCACATCACAAGGTGGGTTCTCTCTGGGGCCTCGGGCTTGGCCCTCATCAGCACCAGGCTGAACCCCCACCATGAGTCTAGCCCCACCTGGACAGCCCCACAGGTTGAGCCGAGTATCCCTCTGGAGGGGCCACCAGGCTGCCAGACCAGCTGCTGGCCCACCTCATGCTCTGTGAGCAATGGGCAGAGCGGCCTCTAGGAACTGGAGTCCTCCTGGCCTGTAGGTCTTGCTCCAAGGGCCTGCCTGGGGAGGCTGCCCCATGAGCAGCTCTTCATACAACAGTAATGCTTGGCCTTCAGACTGAGGTCAGCCTCCGCCTTGGGTTCCCAGAGCCACCAGTCAGGCAGTGCCTCAGGATCTGGCTCCCTCTGCGACCCCACAGGGTCTTGGGCTGGGCACTGGCACCCTGCCTTCTCCTGTGGGTGCTGCTGCTTTGGAACCAACAGGCAGGAGCACCAGGACCCCTGAGCTCCTCCTCCAGATCCACTCTGACCACGCCACCCACGACCAGCCTGGGGCCCCTGAAGCTCCCTGCACTGCAGGATGGCCTTTGTGCCAGGTGACTCTGTGGTCTTAAGGTCTTTTCTCGCTGAGCCCCATAGGGCACGACTGAGGGGACACACAGGCCCAGCCTAGACAAAGCAGTAAAACATTTTAAGCCCTGCTTTTTTCCTTCCCAGGAAGGGCTTAGTGAGGCCATCAGCTCCGTTAGGCCAGCCCCACATCCACCTGCCTAGGACCTCTGTCCTTATGGGCACCCTTGGGTTCCAGTTATGAAGTAGGTTCTTTTATCTTAGGCCCACGGGCCTGCACAGGCTGTGGCCTTGGTGGCCTGGATATCCCACTGGGCAGTGATCTGTGGGCCTCCTCTCTCTGCTCCGCACATGGCTCACTGCAATACCCGGAACACAGTGAGGACAAGGGACCGCACTAATGGGACCTTGGCACGGGCGCCAGGCCTCAGCTCACCCACAGGGCTGCTGTAACCTCCTTGGAGGAAGGGGGCCCCAGCACAAGCCTCTACCCTACAGGTGGGCTGAGCCTGGGCTCTGGAGATGAACAGGCCCTCCCACAACCACCTTTGTCCTGCCTGCACCACAGCCCTGCCTGGCTGAGCAAGCTTCATCTGCTCCCAGCACCTTCACTGCCACAATGGATGGACATTTACTCCAGCAGGGACTCCATGCAGCAAACTTCACTCAGTCCTCAAGACCTATCCAAAGTCATACTCCTACTCAGCCGGCCATACCCTGTGAGGTTGCGCCTCTTGGCCTCCCTGGTATCAGGTGCAAGCTAATCCTTGCCACTGCGGGGGTGCCCTGCCTGACATGCCAAGGAACAGAAGATTGCAGATTTTAAAAACAGAACAAATCTTTGTGGCACCTGTTGTGTCAGGTAGGGGACCTTAGGGATCTGAGCCACAGAGCAGGGGCTGCTATCACCAGCAGGGTGGTGTGGGTGCTGCAGCAGAATCAGGACCCCGGGAAGACTGAAACCTAGGGATGGTACGCGTGGTTCTAGGATGCCCCACGAAGAACACAGCACCCTAAGAAATGAGTGGCCAGGGTGCCAGCAGGGGTGAACCAAAGAGCTCAGAAACACAAGTCCTGAAGCCCAGTCTTGATGAGTCACAAAGAGGAGGGTGTGGTGGAGCCCTTTCACCAAGGTCCTGCCTGTTTCTCAGCCAGGTTAACTGTGGGCACTGCTTAGCCTGAGCCCAAGCTGAGATTCCCAGGATGTTTCCCATCACTGGCCTGGTGGCACCTCCTGCAAGGACACAGCATGGGTGCAGCAGGGCCTTGTTCCCTGGCTGAGAATCCCGTCTCCCTCTGGTCTTCCAAGGCTACTGAGCAAGGAGAGCAGAGCCAATGCCTCTCGATCCTGTTGCAGCAAATGCACCTGATGCCAGAGTCTCGACGCAGCCTAAGCTGCCTTTCTAACTTGGCAGTCCCGGCCTGGACTGTCCTTGCCCCATCTCCCATCCCACCCCTCAGCACCCCTGCACAACATGGGCGCAGTTGCCCAGGCACTGTAGAGAGGAATGTGTGAAAGTGCATGTTTTAGCTGTGGCCCACAGAACAGTTGCACTTTCACCAGCCTCTCAAGTCTCCGACACAGTCCCCACCATGAGGAGAAGCATTCTGCTGGAAAATGGTCAAGTGACAGAGAAAGGGGCAACAGCTCAGAGCCAAAGGCCCAGGCGAGTCAGATCCCCGTGACCCCCAAGGGCCACAGCCCTTCCTCTTTAGCCATTCCTCTTTAAGGGCCAGCTATAGTGCCTATCTAGGGAGACCTCCTCTGGGTGAAACACCTCCGCTAAGCAGACTGTGCCTACAGGTTGGTGCCACCTTTACCCACCATAGGTGTACAGGCACACTATATCATCGATGTCAACGCTGTCCCAGGTGAGATGCAGAGGGTGCCTGCCCACCCACATTTTCCTAAAGTCTCATGCCTCGCATCAGAGCCAGGGAGGCTGGCTTTCTGGTCTCCATCTGAGCTCCGCCTGAAGCCCACCCTGCCAGATGACTGTACTGTGGGTGGTGAGCCCAATGAGAAAAAGATGGAGCCACAGGTGCCTCGAGATGGCTGGCACACAGGAGTAGGTACCCCAGCACCTCCAGCCAAGTTCTAAGGGGTAGGGGTGCGACACAGGTTGGGCCCACCACAGCATCACTGAGAGCTCTGCTCTGGGGGCTGCAAGGAAAGGAGAGTTGGAAAAGCAAGTGTAAATACTTACTTGGACTGTGAGATTCCGAGATGATAGGCAGATTCCTGTGCTGAGGGGAAGGGCTGACTCCCAGAACACACGTGCTGAGCAACCCTGCCAGCACACCTTCCCTACAGCTCCAGATCCGGAAACCAAAGGTCTGTGCAGAACGCACACATCTACCTGTACATGTCACTGCCATGCCAGCACACCCACATCCTAGCACCACATAGACATACCACACTTTATGGCCCATGAGCAGGTGACACATATCAACGTGTGTGTATATATACACCGTGCCGGGGGCACCATGCAGATCAGAAAAACTGGCCAGAAAATTATCACAGTGTTTTTGGTAACTGCCCCACCCCATGTGGCCCCAGTAGTCAGCTGGCATGGGTATCTAGCAGCACCCCATAATACCTTTCTGAATGAGGCTACCCCTACCTGCCTCAGAGAGCCAAAGCCCCTGCCCGCAGGTGGTGAAATGCCTCAGAGGGCCAGGCAGGATCCTGTGCTAGTGACACAGTGAGGCCAGAAAGACCATGCCAGCCACTGTTGGGGCCCTGGCCTGCCTCCTTTCTGGGGTTCAGAGCAAGGCTCTTTTCCACGGCAACAGGAAGTACAGACAGTCAAGGAGAACTTGAGTAGGCAAACAAAGTTCCAGATCCACTCTGGCTTCTGGACAGTGTGCTGACCCACTTGAGTTTTTTTTTTTTTTCTGTTACTGGGGATTGAACTCAGGACCCTCTGTCTGCCAGGCAGATGCGTAAGCCACTGAGCTATGTCCTCGGCCCCACTCGAGTTTTGAGGCCTGCCACAGGTTGCATCAGCCCAGAAGTGGCCCACCGACCCACCAACTGCTGACCAGCACTGCCTTCCCTGGAGGCATCCTGACTGCCCTCTTGTGGCAGGATGTTACCTGAGTACTTTGCTGACTGCCTGAAGCACCATTTTGCAGCAAAATCCAGTTTTGGGAGGCTGGCCGAGTAGAGTTCTGTCTGTGGGGAGACCACAGTGATCCCCAAGCATGATGGGAGAGACTGCTGAGCTGCTGGCAAGTAAGGGCCAGGCCAGGCAGGCTGCTCGGATCCGTCCCAGGATCCCTCCCTCGGAAGTGCCCTCCGCCCTCGATCTGGGCCAATGAGGATGCCTGCAGAGAAAAACAGCTGCTCCCTTCACAGAACAGGGCTGCCCAAACTGGCCAGACTCAGGAGTGGCTGAATTGCCTTTTCAGAGCTGTGCAGAGCTGGCGGGGCGGGGCTGGGCTGGGCTGAGCAGAGCCAGGGGAGGGACCTGGAGAGGGCCTCTCAGGGAGTTCGTGGGTCACACCTTGAGGGGACAGATGGCAGCTCTGGCCCCATCCCAGCCTAGGAAACCAGGAGGAAAGCCGGATGGCTTCCAGCAAGCACCCTCAAGCCAAGACAGATAAGCACAGGAGACATGGGCTATTTCTCCAGTTGGGTCTGTACAAAGGCTTGACTGGTTTCCAGAACACTGGGAAGGGACTGTGCTTGTCCTGTGCAGGACTGCAAGCTGGGACCACTGCCACCCAGGGCCAACACCCAATGGAAACATCAGAAATACTTCCTCAGGAGGGCCTGAGAAGCTGTGCGGCCAGGGCCTGCCTTGTGGCTGCTCAACACCCTGCTGATCCCAAGCTCAGATCGGACTCCTGGAGGCAGACACTCTCATCCTACATGGGTTTGGGCCCACGGCAGCTGCAGTGCGTTCAATGAACTGGCAGATGCTCCCTACGGCACCTCCCATGGCCCATCTGGAACACTGGTCAGTCTTTCTGCCATCTAGAGAGCTGGCCCTTTCCTCAGACTCACAAAGTCCTCTGCAACAGGCATCTTGTGGGTAGAAGCAGAGGAAAGGAGCAGATGAATGTCCCAGAAGCAACCATGCATGAGGGCTCCAGTCTGGCTTAAATCTGCACACATGGAGGAAAGGCTTGGTTTTCCCTCCTGTCCTTTCTCTATCCTAGACTCCATCCAGGATCCCACTGATCACGTGGTCCTGGGATTCCTTTTGGCTGTGATAGTTTCTCACCCTCTATGACTGGACCTGTGGGTGGTTCTGAGGGTGCACTGTGGGGTCCCTGAGCTGGGATCTGCTGGTGTTTTTCTCAGGGTCAGACTGGGGCTATGGTCTGAGAGGAAGGCCAGAGGCAAAGTGCCTCCCTATTACCTCCCATCAAGGAGACTCCTCCAGGTGATGTGCCCAAGCTTCAAGCTGGGTGTGTCAGGTTTCCAGTGTACAGTGACTCCTTCCCTTCATAGGAAGAAAGTCATGCTATGCGTAGTCATGTGCCAGGCGTGGACAGTTCCTCCTCAACAGCTTGATGGAGCAGTATTTAAATGATTTACTTGGAATTCTCTTCCACTTATTAACTGATTGACTCACATTAGTATGGAATGGCAGGTGTTTATGTCACACCTTGAGTTGAAATTAAATACTACTTTACCCTTTAATCTGACTGGCCAGCCCTGGTTCTGGGGTGCTGGGGTGCCCTATCACTAACTAGCTATGTCTGGACGCTTTCACACAGGAAGCCTAAAATTTGTCTGGAGCATTCCTTGATCCAGCCAAGCCATCAGCTACTTCTTCAAGGAGTCCTAGTTCACTTATTAGTGAGCATTAAAAAGGAGGATCTGGCACTGAGGGTCAGCTGCGGAACACAGTCACACGTGCAAGCCTGGCTATACATTTAACCTCTGACCACGCCTGTTAGCAGAGCCATCCAGGAAACAACACCTTCCTAGGTACCTGCTGTGGCTCCTCACTAAGGTGCAGGGAGCTTGGCCACTTCAAAGTGTACAGGAGGTGTCCTGGTGGAGTGCAATGAGCACAAAAGACAACAGTAAAGAGGATAGTCACACTCTGATGATTAAGACACCCTGGAAAAATACACGCACAAAACAGACAGAAATTGCAACCTAATACAGTAGAATTAGGAAAATAAGTCACAATGGTGACTTAAAGGAAGTTAAACAATTCAAAATAAAAAGGCTGGCCAGATAGCTCAGCAAACTAAAGCACCTGCTTAGGCAGAGCACAGCAGCCAGGGTTAGATCCCCAGCATTCCATGCTGGCCCCACCCCCAGGGCAAGCTCAGACAACTATGGTCGCACGGCCGGCCCGTAATCCCAGCGCTTGGGAAGCTGAAAACAGGAGAATCACTTCGAGTTCAATCTACATAGTGAGACCTTGTAGACTCCACAGACCCTGTACTGAATGAAAAAAGGAAAGACAAAATAATTCAAAGTAAGAATCAGAAATGAGGAGGCGAGCCAGGAAATGAAGTCTAAACGTTGGAAAGGACACAAAACAAATACTTACAAAAGTGGAAAACGGAAAGGAAAGATTTTCTAAAGAAAGGAATGATGGATAGTGGCTTTGACCTCTACCACTGCCAAGGGCAACACTGGGAACACAGCCACCTCAGAGGAGGGCACAGCCCAGGGAGGAGCAGAGGGCTCCACACCTGGTGCTGTCAGGCTGCTAGAATTTGCAGGGTGGGACAACTCACACTGTGTTGCTACGGTGAAGGCTGCAGCCACTCCTGTGCGTAGCCAAGAGTGTGCAGGGGAGCTGCTACAAGGCACTGCAGGGAAACCCTGGAGGGAACAGGGCGCAGGGACAGAAAAGGACAACACCTAGCCAGAAAATAAAGGGGCTCGCCACAGCAGGAGTTCCTCTAGATCTGTCCTAAAGAAGCCCAGAAACAAGTCCCAGGAGGGCCCATGGATCTGCAGCCAGCATGACAGTCCAGGACTGCGGGCTGAGACTGAGCGGTGGTCCATTCAATATGTACTGCATAGAACTCAATACATGGGCTAAGAGGCAGAAAGATGCAACCTGTAACCAGGAGTCAAACACCAACACAAATAGGTATAGAAATACAAAGAAAGGAAGAAAAGAAACCTTTTAAAAAGCGTCTTCCTCAGTGGTCTAGTACTTGCCTAGCTTGTGACAGACCCTGGGTTCAAACCCCATTATAATAAAAAAAACACGCAAATACACAAATCACACTGGCACACTGCTGTGAGCAACACTAAAGCAGGAGTTCCCAACAGGGTACAGCAGACACTGTGGTGAAACTGGGTGGGGGAAGCTGGCTGGGGGAGCAAGAGGCACCTTGAAAGAAAGGCTCTGGGTGGGGACGGGTGGGAAGCCATCCAAAGGCGCATGCAGGGTGCCAGCAGGACACTCTGGCTGTGTTGTGAGCTGGTGGGATGGGCACATGGGCAGAAGCACCAAGCCCTGAGGTAGCACAGCAGAGGGCATCAAGGCTGCCCTTGGGACCACTAAGTACCCACACGGGACCACTGTGTGTTATCACTATGTTCCCTTGGCTCATGGTTCTGGTGATCTGCCTTTTCTGCTGGCAGAGTGCCGGGCATGCACGGGGTCACATGATAGGAGGCAGTCAGCTGTGCACAGCTGTCTGGTTGCTCCCCCTCTTCTTTAGCCACCAGGACTTCACCATACAGCTCCGTCCTGATGACTTTAATCCTAATACTCCCAAAGAGTTCCACTTCTAAACACCAGAGCCAGATTAAGCTTTTTATCCTCTTACTCCCTCAGAGTGGGTATTAAGCTTCAATGCAAAATGCCTGGGGGACACATGTACTGTCCCAACACAGCCATGCCTACCAGAATGGCTGTATCAGATGCCTCATCAAGTGTTGTGAGGACCTGCACAACTGGCTCTCCCCTTGGTTGCTGGAAAGAGTGCAAACGGCACAGCTACTCCAATAAGCAGTCTGGTGGCACCTTGGAAAGCCAGGTCCACCTGGGCACACGGCTCAGAGAAATGAAACTGACATCCACACAAAGCCTGGGTGCTATTATATAGCACAGCTCCATGGCCCTGGACTGAACGGGTGGGGAATGTGCAGCTGTAACAGCTGGCACAGTAGAGTACGATGCAGCAGGGAAGGAAATCAAATACTGACAACAAACTGGACAGCTTGCAAAGACACCATACTCAGCGAAAGAAGGCAGCTCAAAAGGCACACAGCTACCACTGCACATATGAGACACCTAAAAATAGAAAGCTTAGCGACAGGGACAGACCTGTGCTTATCAGCAGTGAGTGGTGAGGGGAGGTGACTGACATACACAGCCAGTATCTGCACTGTGGGAGTGGCTATAGAAAAGTTGCTTCCAAGGGCTGGCAAGATAGTGTAGAGGACTAAGTGCCTGCTCAGGCAAGCGCAGGGACTGGGGTTCGATCCCTGGCACCATCAGCTGCACCAGCTCTACCCCTGGGTGTGCTGAGCCTGCTACCTAGTCTGGGCATTGTAGAGCAGGCCTGTCATCCCAGCAGTGGGGAGGCTGAAAGCAAGAGGATCACTACAAGTCCAAGCTGTGTAGTGAAACCCTGTATCAAATACATAAAAATAAAAAAATAAAAAAAAATTGCTTCCAAAAAAGTACACTTTATATACGATCATTTTAAAAGTTAATGAGAAAATCCTAAATAAAACAAAAGATGCTAGAAGCAAAAACTTCAAAAGCAATGAAATTAAGATATTTAAAGATTCAGAGGAAAGTGAGTACACGTTAAGGAAAAAGATCAGGGCTCTCAAAAAGGATAAGGGAATTCCAACAAAAAATAAAAAGATGCGGGTGGGGAGCTGCCTCAGTAGTCTATGTGTCTGGCAAGTGCAAGGACCCAGTGCCAGGTATGTGGCGCCAGCCACTGAAACCAGGTGTGGTGGGGCATACCTGTAATCCCAGTGCCAGGGAGGCTGAGGCAGGAGGATCACTATGAGTCCAAGCTGTGTAGCAAGACTCTGTACCAAATAAATAAAAGATTAGCAAAAGGTTTTAAAAAATAGAAATATCCTTTCCAGTGTTGACGACCTCCCCAAGAGAACATGCCTCTGGCAAAAGACCTCCTTCATCCCTCTCTGGAGGAGAAGAAGAAGCACAAGAAGAAGCGCCGGGTGCAGAGCCCCAGCTCTGCATGGACCTGAAGGACGCTGTACAATCACCACGGTCTGCAGCCATGCTCAGGCGGGAGCTCTGTGTGTGGGCCGCTCCACTGTCCTGTGCCAGCCTACAGGAGGCAAAGGCAAGGCTCCCACAAGGACGTTCCTTGAGGAGGAAGCAGCACTAGCGGTACCCTCCATCATGATGAGTGGGAAGCCATCCCAACAGACACATTTTGGATACCAAAAAAAAAAATTCTTTAAAAAAAGAATAAAAATAAATTTCTAGATCTAAAAGAAAAATCTGAAATGAAATCTTACAAGATAGGATTAACAGCATATTAAACAATGCTAAGAAAAGATTAAAATAAAGTTTTATTAAAATTTATAGACTGAAACTAAAGCAGAAACTAGAAACTTCTACCTGTAAATGTTTATATGATTCTATACATCTACCCTAAGAAATTAAGAAAACACATGAGAGGAAATAAAGAATAGATGAGGGCTGGCAAGACAGCTCAGTGGTCTAAAGCGCCTGCTTAGGCAAGCTTAAGCAACCACAGGGACCGCAGTTCGATCCCTGGTACCACATGCTGCACCAGGCCCACCCCCAGGGCAGGCTGAGCCCACCATAACATAAATAAATAGGTTTTTTTTTAAAGAACAGATGAAAATCAATGAAATTAAAATGAACAATAATGAGTAATTAATTTATTGCAAGGCTGACCTGGAAAGTATCAAGAAGATTGATAAATTTCTGAGCCAATCAAAAAAAGAGGAAAAGGTGCTGGGGGAGACACAAATGACCAACACTGGCTATGAAAAAGGAAATTACAAGTCCTGCAAACATTTAAAGGATAATAAGACAAGTTTTTTCACAAAAAGAAGTTATCAAAAGTGATACAGGAAGAGGCAGAACTTTAGAATTTAATATCAGAAACCTCTCTGGAAAGAAATGGCAGGTGCACTAGTCTTTTGAATAAATTTTACCAATTACAAAAAGAAGTAACATCAACCATGTATGTGTTCTTCCAGAAAAAGAGGAGGTCTGCATAGCCCTGCTGCCACAAGGCAGTGTAAGAACAAGAATCACAGACCAGTCTTTCAAAACACAGACGCAAAATCTGTGACATAATATTAATAAACTCCCTTCAGCAATGTATCAAAATACTATGTAATGTGTCATAACCAAGAGAGGTTTATCTAGGAATATAAAAACCATTCACTAGTTAATATTTGAAAATTATTCAACGTAATTCACTGTACTAATGGGAAAAATCATCTCAATAAATGTAGAAAGAATATATGGCAAGATATTTGTGCAAGTGTTCAACAAAATAAAAACACAAAAGAATGTTCTCAACTGGTAAAGGGCATTTCTAAAAAAAATACGAAGTTCATATCAAATATCCAGCTACCAGACTGAAAACTCTCACTACTCAGCGATGCTCTGCACTGAGTTTAGGTTAAAAAAAGGTGTATGCGATAGGAAGGAAAGGGATCCTGACAAACAGAAAATAGGAGATGTACACAGAAAGTCTAAGGAGAGTGCACTGCACCATGGCCAATGAGTCAGCAGGAAATAAGGTTTATTCCTGTGTAGCAGAATAAATAAGTGGAAATGAAAGTTTATAAAAGTTGTATTTACAACAACAACAACAAAAAATTTGAGACAGGGTCTTGCTTATAGTTTAGACCAGCCTTGAATTCATTAGGCAGCACCCTAAAACTTGTGGAAATCCTCCTGTTTCAGCCTCTCAAGTGCTGGCATTACAGACATATGCTACCATGCCCAGTTTACAACAGAATTGTAAATGTAGGAATAATTCCAAAACCGCACAAAGTCTCTCATTAAAAAGATAAACAAGCAAAAATACTAAGAGTAATTAAAAGCATAAATAATGAAGAAAATGGGCTGGGGAGACAGCTTGGCAGTCTAAGCACCTGCTTGGCAAGGTGAAGAACCTGGGCTCGGTCCCTGGTACCACATGCCACGCTGGCCCCACATGCCATGCTAGACACTGAAACCAGGCATGGTGGTGCATCTCTGCAATCCCAGAGCTAGGAAGGCTGAGACAGGAGGATCTTATGAGTCTGAGCTGCACAGTGATACCCTGTACCAAAGAAATAAAAGATAAAAAAAAAAAAAAAAAAAGCGGGGGAAAGAAAACTACCATGGTCACAGATTGGCACTCAATCTTGTTACAAAGTCAATCTTCTAATTCAATAGTCCTACCCCAAAGCCTAGCACATTTTCTTTCTAACAAATTAACAGGACTCTGAAATACACATGGAAATGCAAATGGATTCACAGTTGAACCATTCTTGCAAAAGAAGAGCCAAGTGCTCACTTCAAGGCCTATTTACAGCTAGTGTTCAAAACCCTGTCATGGACACCAAGACAAACAGAATGAAGTTCCCAAACAGCAATTTACACACTTGACTGGAGCCCAGCAAAGATAAGAAATCACTGAACAGGGAAAGCAAAGTACCTGTTATGGTTTGTCTAGCTGTCCCCTCAAAGCCTCATGCAGTCACTGGGGTGGCCTTCTAGAGATGGTGACTAATTCATGATTCAATGCTGGGATTATGTGTTTGAGTGCTGCTGGGATTATGGATGCGAGTGCTACACTTGCCCTAGGGAAGACAGCCTGGATGTGACCTAAGGACGGGAGAAAAGCTTGACTGCTGCTGCCGCTGCCCCTCCCTTTGCTCTTTGCTGTTTTCTTCAGTCATGAACTACTGCCCTCTGCCATGTGCTACCCTGCTGTGGAGTATGGACTGAAACCTCCACCAACTATAAGCTAAATAAACCTCTCCTTCCTTGACTTTGGCTATCAGGTACTTTGTCCCTACTGAGAGAAAAGTAACTGAGACAGTACCCATAATAATCAAGGCTGAGAAAATGGAATATCTGTGAGGAATAACAAACACCCTAGAGCCCTACCTTATAGCAGATGAGTCAGAGACCGAAATATGAAAGGAAATTACAAAGCATCTATAATAAAGCTTAGGAACATTAAAAATAAAATAGGCAAAAGTCCTTAGGATCTAAACAGCACTAACCAAAAAGAAAAAAACACATAGGAAATACATTTCACCAAAACAATCTCTCTCACATACTATATTCAAAATACCATTTAAAAAATGAACAGACAAGTCATAGGCTGAATGGATATGACAAAGATTTCTATATGGACCACAGAAAGCAGTTCTGTGCCTCAATAAGAGCCTCATTTTTAGGAAAGGCAGAAGTCTGAAGAGATACCACAAAGGGAGATACTTAGCAGCCAAAAAGCATAGAAACAAGTGCTCTGCTTGGCTAGCTGCTTGGGACATGTAGGCTCTACCAACAAGAGATGCTACATGAGACCTAAAGAATGGCTCAAGCTAGGAGATCTTGAGCTGGAATCTGAGAGAGGCAGGACAAGTTTAATACCACATCACACTGGGGAGCAGGCAAAAGCACAGCTACTTGGGACACAAGTTTTTAAGGTGAGAAATGCATCTATGAATCAAAAAGTAATCTGCTGGCTACTTATCCAAGAGTATCTGTCCACATACACACTCCTATGAGAATGTTCACAGTGGTGTTGTAACAGAAGCTGCCCCATGGGCAGTATACTTCAGTTTCTTGGTGCCCAGGTGATAGTTCCTGGTTGCTTCTGTCTCTTAGAAATGCCTGGTCACTGTGATATACAGCTAGTCACTATCATGCACACTGTATAAACCAATTCCCAATTGACAAGCCATTCCACCTCTATACTTTCTGTCTGCTTGTTCCATATAAGCCCTAGACTATCAGAGATCAGGGCCTGATATTCTGGGAATGAACTCAATCAGTGCCTGTTGATGTAAAATAAATCTGCCTCCAAATCCTGGATGTTGTTTGGTACTTCTGTTTGCCACATCAGTGTTATTCACAGCTGTGAAGAGCTGTAAACAACCCGAGAGCCCACGAACAGAGAATATCTAAATAAGCTGTGGAATTTTTACACTGTGGACCACTGCTCAATAAGCAAAGCATGAAACCACCTAGGCTTAGCCCCACAGACAGTGGAGGGGAGATGCCATGAACAAAAGGGGAAGGCCCATATTCTTTTGCTTATATGATGCTCTAAAGAGGCCAAACTAAATAAGCCTTCGATAAAAATCACAACAGCAGCTGCCTCTTGGACAGGAGGTGGCAGGGAGGTGTTCAGTGGGAACTGCAGGTTGACAGAGCATGCTACAACTTGATTGGTGTGGCTACTGCAAATTCACATTTGGGAAACTCACCTGATCTACACTTAAGATCTGTGACACCATCTTCTAGCTTTTAAGAAGCTACCTAAAATAAATAAGCTACTTTCTTTAAAGCAACAAACTTTCTTTTAGGAAAGAAAAATTTCTCTCAAGAAAGTTTGTATATAGAAAGAAAGACAGGGAGCATTTGAGAAAAAGTGGTAGATAAACTGAAGAAAGAGACTTGAAGCAGCAGCCTGAAAGCCAAACTAATATTGCCCACTGCAAAGTAACTAATAAAGCCATAGGCCCTGATGAGGATGGTGCTCTGTACACACACCAGGTTCCACCTAAGGGAAGGGACCATGCTTGTACTAGCCCTCAGCAGCACTTCCCATCAGAAGCCTGCCACTATGGACTCAACATCTGTCCTGCCCCAGTTCCCAAAGCCAGTGTGACAGTTCTGCGAGGCAGGGGTCTTTGAAGGGTCAATTCCCATATAGGTACTGCTAATACTATAGGCCTCTCACAGCCTAAAGATCTCCAGCTGTCACACACTCCAGCAGAAAGGACATTACCACCCAGAGCTGTCTTGCCTGTGGATGAAAAGAACCTGAACACAGACAATTCATTGTCCAGATCTAGCTACCAACAGGAGTGCTGAACAGCCCACAAAATCCACACACAGGAAGAGCAACCTGGTCCAGTCAAAAAAAAGGCACACGAGAAAATAAATGGCTAAGACTATGAAATGAGAGGCACGGGGTGAAGCTTGAAGTCTGGCCAACAGCACTACGTCCACACCGCTTTCCGCTCTGACCTGCGCAGCAGTTAAAAATCTGCTCTCCCTGGGGAGGCCCGCTGATGGTCACTGGGTTCTTTGCACTCTGCAACTTGTAAGCTTTTAACTACTCCAGAATATAAAGCTAAAAAGGGACTCACAGAGTCTGTCTGACAGCTGCACAACGCGAGTCTTATTTGAATCCACATCCATAAAACACTGGAAGAAGTTTCAGGAGACTCGAGGAGCACTGAGACTAGATATTCCATTTCAGTCAGAAGCACTGCTGTGGTATGAGGAGAGGTCTCACATCTCAGAAAAAGAACTTTGCCTTTCACACCCACAGGTGAAACTGCACATGCCCAGTGTGCGATGTGCCAGGCAAGCTCCATGTATAACGACAAGAGGTTGGAGGCAGTGTGGCTTTAGACCACCCACCCTCGCACCCTCTCCTTCACAATCAGTGTGAAATGCAGCACAGAACCTCTGCAGAGAAGAGACAGAACTTCCTCCAATTGTCCAGCACTCTACAGAACCAGGGCTGCTGAAGCTTGAAGGTTTACAATCAAACCCCAAGACAGATGGATGAGGACGGGGCAACACCGTAACATCAGTTGTGTCAGGAACATGGTTATTCCCAATGATGATGCAGTATAGTACTTCTGGGGCTACAGAGCTCTCATGGGGTGGGTCCCATGGGGTACAGCTGCAAGGCCTTGGCTCCTAGTCCCTGTGCCTAGCTTAAGGGACACATGTATCACTGTCAACATCTTGGGGCCTTGAGTGCATCTTTCCCTTGGCTGGTTTGTAGCAGGGGAAGGCTGATGGTGACCCCAGACCTCCCCTCCAGCGGCCCTGGACAGAAACCACCAGGCCACTTGCAATTCAGCATGAAGTCAGAACTCAGCCCAGGGGAGGTGGCCCAGAGCCCTTGTGACCACAGAACATTCTTTCTGTCTGCAGGGTTCAGACCTATCTGTGCTGCTGGGCACGTAGCACCTGGTGGCTGAGAATACTGACCGATGGTGACCTCAGGCAGACTAACAAACCTCAGCAGTGCATTTAACCCCTTCCCAACCACCTCTTTCCCAATGCATCCAGCACGGATAGCAGAGGGGCACACAGCTCCCAGGATGCTGGCCCAGCCTCATGCTGTCTCCCTCTGGAGTGCCTGCTGGGTGTGGAACACACAGCAGACAGTGGGACACCTGATATCCTGACCAAATAACCCAGAGAATGACAAAGGCTTAACAGAACCCAGTTCCAAAGCACATGTCTATGTTTAGAAGACTACACTGTAACAACTACAGAAGACTGCAGACCGTCCTTTAGAACTGCATGAAACTTCCAGGCAGGGAAGATGGGCTCAACTGTTGCTCTACTGTTAGGACCCCATGTTTGAGACCTCTTCAGGGGTCACAATGGCCTCACCTCTGCCCACACTGTCAAGAAGTGCTGCAGAGGTATGCATGCTGGCTCCCTCCTGTCCAGAGGGAGTCTGCTGGTGAAGACCCTGGCAAGGCAGCGAGAGCACTTGGCAGGCCTACAGCTGTGGGCAGGGGGACCCCTCACTGCACCCAAGGATGCCAGTAAGAGCAGCCAAGGTTCAGCTCCACAGTCGGGTACCCCAGCACCTCTGCACAGGGTGCCACTGGGAAAGCAAACAGAAATAGGACTCCGCATGCTCAGAAGCTGGCCTTTCTCTACCATCAGAGAGGGCTTCTCAGCAGCCTCCCAAGAGCCCTCTGTGACCTACCTGTGATGTCTCACCCTACTCCACAGACTGGTGTATTTGTCCTGTTATGAAACACAGCTCTAGAATACTCTTAGTCCCAACACTTGTGCTGGGACAGTGTTGACAAACAAAAGAAATTGCAGAACTAGCACCACAACCAAAAGACAGCTTTGAAGGCAAAGATATGTTATGGGTGGGTGGCAAGCAAGCAAATAAGTAAAAACCTATCCTTTCTCTTTAGCACATTCTACGTTCTGGGGTCTGAGTCAACCCCATAGTCTCCCTGTGTGTTCCTAAAGTCCAGCAAGTGCCATAGCTCGTCTAAGGCTCTGACAGTCAATGTCTCAGGAAGTAGCATTGTCCAGATTTGCCCAGTGCTTTGCTGTTTCAGATGAGAAGTGAGCCTGGGCCTGGGGCTCTGTCCTGACGTGTGGATATCCACTGGAGTTTATCCTGCGGGCCTGGATGTGGAGAAGTGCATGCAGATGCAACACCTGTCACTCCACACCTACCTGATTTTTACCACTGCTCTTGCTGCTCACTTGACTTTGGCATCTGAGGTTGCTCACTTGTAGGACACTGATCTGGCACTCCCACGCAGGGACCTCTAGGTAACGTGTGGGGGCTCACGAGGGGATGGGTTGCCCACACTGACCCAACTAAAAGGGACCATGCTCCTCACATTGATCCTTCAATGCTGGCATCTGGGGAAAGCTGACCTCTGGAGGGCATGTGCCTGGCATTCTTGGGGCTCTGGGCACACCCCATCACTGCAGCAAGGAAAGATGTGTGATATTTGGGGAGCGGGATCTGCCTTGATGCAGAGACCACACAGGTGGTCCTTGTCCACATGTACAAAATGCCTGGGAAGGGGACGAACCAGGCCCTAAGAGCTGCAGACTCAAGCACCTTCCTGGCTTCACCTGTGACAGCTGCCTGAGGTCCTACAAGCACACACCTGTCTCCTTGGCCACAAACATCTCCCCTACGGTGGCTCCTACTTCTGTGATCTGCCTTTAACCTCAGGGCGCATGTCATGTTGAAGCAAGGCCAAGGCATGAACAATGTAATATTGAGTCCTCTTCTCTGCCAAGCCAGGATCACTGGGCACATTGTTGGCCTTCCTCAGGCAGGGATCCGCCCTGGGTGACCCAGCAGCAAGTGGCCAGGATAATGCTGGATACTGACTAGTTCACATGCAAGGAGGCTCCCATGGCTCTAGCTACTAGTCCTTTCCCTCCTCCTCTTCCTCCTCCCCTCCCCCTCCTCCCCCTCCTCTTTCTAGTTTCCTCCCTGCACTGACACAGGTCTTGGGGCAGACCTGTACACCACATCAGGTCTTGATCTAGGTATAGCAGTGAGACAAAACCCTGTCCACATGTACAAAATGCCTGGGAAGGGGACACAGCCCATGCTAAATGCTCTCAACAATCAACCAAAAACAGAGTAAGGGACGTGAGGGGCGACCATACGCTCACCCAGCCTGCCCATCATCCTGCTGTGGTGGCTCTCAGCTTCTGTGAGAGCCAGCTTGCTCTTGAGGCCAAGGGTCTGTGCTGCTTCCTCAGTGCTCCGCCACATGCACTGTAACTGTGCCCAGCACATGTAGGAACAAAAGGCACATTTGTGAGGAAGAAAAACACATCCATAGGAAAGCATGAGTCTTTTGAGGTGGTCACTCTGGAGAAGAGGGCAAGGGTTCTGGAGCCAGCTGCTCTGGGTCCCAACTTGTCCACCACACAGATGCATGGGTGAGGCCAGGCAGGGGGAAAGACCCCTTTCACAGACCTACCTCTCCTGTGCCCCAATGGCCAGGGGTGAGAAGAAACCTTCAGAAGAAAGGCCTGATGGTCTGTCTACTGTCACCCAGGACACAGAAGCAGCTGTACTGGGGTTCACAGACCCCCTCAAGCTACAGTGTCCTGCTACTTACTGTGGAGGAGATGCCCGATCTTAGCCTGTACCCTTCCCATCCTCCCACCATGACTCTCTCAGAAAGTTCAATATCCTGAGCTTGTAGAGACCTTTCAAGAGCTAACACGTGCCCCGGCAGCATAGGGCAACCAAATGAGCATGCCCTCACTCAGTGTGCTGAGCAGGTACCTGCTGGGTGAGGTAGGCTCAACTAGACCTACTACATACCTTGGTCTGCAGGAGGGGCCTCATGTCACTGATACATAGTACCAAGGGGCACACTGCTCTGGCTTCCACCCTCTGTGTCTGAGTTACCCATTCTTCCCTCATCAAGAGCCCAGTGGAGTCCAGCCCAGGGCTGCAAGTGTGAGAATATTGACAGGCCCCAGAAGGACGTCAGAGACAGGCTAGGAGGAAGACAGGCCTAAGTAGGGGCACGCAGAAGGGGAAGAGGACCTGACACTGGTTTGAAGCAGGGCTTCAGTGAGATTGGGTCTGTGCTGGAGATCATGTAAAGTCCCTTTAGGATTTACTTGGGAGAGCTGAGATTGCACAGCCCAGGTGGGCAAGGAAGGCTCTGAAGGGTGGGAGTCCAGCAGTTGTGGGCACAGAGGGCAGACAGATCTGGAAATCCCTGGACAGGTGTCTAATGGGGCTGAAATCAAACCCTCCACCTGCCATTTAGGCATCCTAGACAACCACACTGAGGAGACACTGTCCCCTTGGGTAACACCTGTTTATCTCCAGACATGTAGTCCTGGCTTCAAACACAGGCAGCCCCAGGCACCAGTCTGCACAGGGATGCTCCAGACAGCACCTTCCTAGCTTTGGAGACCACAGTGTCGCAGCAGCAGACAAATCAGCACCCAGGGTCCCTACAGTGCACGAGTCCACCTAGGAGAACAGGTGCCCTCAGCTGTGCCCTGCACACAGTCTGTGCACCTGGAGCAACAGCAGAGTGGCTGGGGCTCCAAAATACCAGCCACCTGGGGTGAGAGACCAGCTACCTTGGGGTTCTGCTGCCACTGACCCAAGGCCAACGTGCCCTCCAGGGACACGCTCAACACTCCACCAAGTGGCCCCACTGGCCCTAAAGCTCCCCATTGGCACTGCAATGAGCAGAGGTGGTGCAGCCCTGGCAGGACACCTATGCCACATGCCTGAGGGGGCACTCAGCAAGAAATCCAGAGCAGCTGCTGTCACCTACCCTCTGCTCAGCATGAAGGGCCTCCAGCCTGCAGCTTTCCTCTCCTGACTTAGCAGAGGCTTTGGGAGAGGAGGAACTTCCCAGATAAGGAGCAGGAATCTTGCAGAAGGAGGAGCTGGCTCTGCACTCTGTTTGGTGCAGCCCTGGAGCTGAGAAGCTCACACAGGCCTCCACGAGTGGGCAAGGGAGCTTTTTAGCACATCTTCACCCTACCTTATAAATGCTGGTCACAAACAACAGCTTCTGGCTTGCCCAGCCTTTCTCTTTTGCTCACTCCCTGAAGGGCCCACAAACCCTTCTCAAGTAGCCTAGAGGTCAAAACTCATGAGCCAGGTGTGGTAGTGTACATCTGTAATGCCCGCACTTGGGAGGCTGAGGCAAGAGCATCACTGTGAGCTTGAGGACAGCCTGAGCGTCACAGTGAGTTCAAAGCTATTGTGAAACTGCAAGTGGTCCCTCTGTCTATGACTTATACAAACAGCAGGCTGAAATGTCATGAAAGGAAGCCACCTCCTGATAATACACCACATAGCAGGCAGTGCAGTGCCCACAAGTTGCTGAAGGAGGGCCTCACACAACTAGGCTCAGGAGAAGATTTCAGGACAGTTCAAAACTGTCTTTCTCTCAAGCCCACCACTTGACAGAACAGATACACTTAAAACCGAAGACAACCAAAGGGGATGCTCAACTGCTATCTGAGCTCTGAAGAACCTCCTCTCTTCTGCTACCTCTCTCAAGGAAATATGTATATGCATTTTAGAACACACACTGCCTGAAGCCAGGGGGCCCAGAGCAGGTCTTGGCAAGGCTGCAAAGGATGAGCGACATAGTCAAAAGAGGTCTGCCCAGCATGGACCAAGCCAACTGCAAGCAGAGAGTGGCAAGCCGGGAGCCAGGAGCCCAGAGAAGAGAGGAAAGAGCAGGGAGCAGCTGCAGGCCTTGAAGAGTCCAACTTCAGTTCAGTAGGGGATGCTTGGCCAAACTTCCAGCACAGCACTGTTAGAACTAAAAGAGAGATGCCAAATTAAGCTGAAAAGAATAGAGGGCTCCAGATTCCTGAGGTCCTGGAATGCAAACCCTGAAAGATGGGAACTCAACCTTGCTGATGATGTTGCTTTAAATCTGAAGCAGCTGGTATGGGGCCCACACCTGGGAGGAGCCCAAAGTATGAAACCTCTGCAGCTCAGAGCCCTAACAGCAACAACCTCCTCTTTTTGTTTGTGATTGCAGGGGAGCCTCCCACCCCCTCAAGGCATGTTATTTTCATACTCCACACACAGAGAACTGCTGATGAGAAATAAAGGTCCACACCAATGCTGATGCCTGCAGTTTCTCTCCCACAGGGTGGTCACCACTGGCCAGACATATGATACACACAGGCCTCCACTGAGTGGGCAAGGGAGCTTTTTAGCACATCTTCACCCTACCTTATAAATGCTGGTCACAAACAACAGCTTCTAGCTTGCCCAGCCTGTTCATGGACCACGTGCTCACACATATACTGAGGCTCCAGAGTGCAAGGCTGTGTGTAGGGGTTGTAAACGTGCTATTCATGTGCATCCATGTCCCTCTACTCCTCAACCCCTGGCCTGTGCCACTCAGCTCTGAGGCCTGGGCAAGCTGGCGTCCCTATGTAGTTCTGGCCTTGAATTCACTATGTAGCCCAGATTGGCTTCAAACTCATGACGATCCTCTTTCCTCAGCCTCCCAAATGCTGGGATTACAGGTGTGTGCCACCATGCCTGGCAGAAGAACCAAGTTTCTGAATTGCCGTACACCAGTCCCTTGCTATTTCACGGTTTGGCTTTTGTGGACTTTTACGGGTTTTAAAAAAATATTAATCTAAGTTATTTATCATGGATTTTCACTGTATCATGGAATTTTGTAGTACTGTACGATATATGTATGTTGCTAAAATTATGTATGTGTATGAGTTTAGAAAATGGTTAAGAACATTAGAAGTGTTTTTAAAAGTGTGGGAAAGGTTTATATGAGTGTAGGAAGAATTTATAAAGCCTTAATACACGCATGCACACACACACACAGAGTAAAATATGTCCCTGCTTTGCTGGTTTTCACTTATTGCAGGGGTGTCTGGAACATAACCTCCTGGATAAATGAGGGACCATTGTACAAGCCCAGGTTCCACACATGCAGAGAGCAGAGCAACCACATGGCTTGGTAACTTGAACATTTCCAGACTCAGAAGGTGCAAAAAGGAAGCTTCAGAGACTGTTGGACCAGGAAGCCTCCAATGTAGCTTGTACACAGCTAGACACAATTTCAAGAGCAGAGGAGATGAGTGAAGAGAGAACTGTCTTGGCTTTATCTTTCATGCCTGTTTGCCCCATCAAAAACAAGACAGAAATAGACTCAAACACTCACAGCCAACCCTGGGAGCCAAATACAGACAGAAAGTGTACAAGCAGAGAAGCAGAACTCAACCCAGGAACAGTGACACCAGGAACTCAGTCATGTACATAAAGGAGAAAGCCACCAAACCACAGAACACACAGGAAAAGACTGGGCTCCAGCAAAACTTAAGAGTATGTGTCTTCAAAAGACACGACTAAGGCCAGGTGTGGTGGGGCACACCTGCAATCCCAGCATTCAGGAGGCAGGGGCAGGAAGACTGTTGCAAGTGAGGCCATCCTAGGCTATAGCATGAGTTCAAGACCATTCTGCTGAACTGCACAGTGAAATCCTGTTTCAGAAAGATGAGGAAAAAAAAAAAAAAGAAAGAAAAGATACCACGAAGACCACATAAGCCACAGTCCGGGCATAGTGGTGCATGCCTATTATCCCAGCACTTGGGAGGCTGAGGCAGGAGGATTCATGCAAGTTCGAGACCAGCCTGGGCTACAAAAGTGAGCTCAAGGCCAGCCTGAGCTGCACAGCGAGACTCTGTTTTAAAAAGACAAAAAAAAAAAAAAGTTTTAAAGATCATATAAGCTAAAAACTACAAGAACATATTTGCAAATCATATAACTGATAAAAGTCTTATCTCCACAACACAGAAGTGCCAAAATCAACAATAAGACAAATGCAGTTAAAAAGCAGACAAAATATTTTAACAGGTACTTTCCCAAGAACAGTGCCTGCCACTACCAGTCTGTTGGGAAACGCTGTTAAAGACCACAGTGACATGTTCCACCCTCTCCCCATGCTCAGAATCAAGAGAGGCCACAGCAGAGTGGGGTGCCATGGGCCCTTGGGATCTCACTGCAGGCCAGAAGGACTACAGTATTACACAGGAACCTGCCATGGGTTCTACCTCCCTGTAGTCTGGCAGGTCACCTTCTTCTGGGCCAAAGCCAAACATACGCAAACCTGCCCAGGCTGACCACTACCTAATGCCCACCAGTGGCGAAAGGGTGAGCAAGGTGTCTTCTTGTCCATTAGAGTCCCTTCTCAGCAACCATAGGGGCCATGCATTAATGGCAGACCCCAGAGTCAAGGGAAGGAGGCATGCTCAGAAGCCAAGCACTTGGGTTTCCTGTGCACAAAAGTCCTACCGAAACAGGGCAGTGCTGTGCAGCAAGCAGGCAGGTGCCCAGCTTCAGGAGGCACAGGCAACTCCATGTCTACCAAATGGACCATGATGGGTCCCACCACAATACCTCTGTCAGAACAGACCCACCCCTATCACCATGCACAAAATTACAGTCAAAATATAACAAAGATTAAAATATTAAAACTGGAACACTAAATCTTCTGAAGGAGAAAGTGGGTATGAATCTTGACATAGGCATAGGGAGAGTTTATGAATAAAACTGCATGGAAAATACTTCAAAGAGTCAACAATTGGGATCTCATCTTTTTGAAGTTTCTACACACCAAAAGTAATCACCAATGAAGAGAAAATACACCAATTGGGAAAAAATTAGTGGACTGCCTGTCAGACAAAGGACTCCTATCCAGAACATACAAAAAACTGAAAGAAAAAAAAAAAAAAATGAGGCCTCCAACATTCAAAGACCCAGTCCAAAAATGGGCATCTGAGATGAATATACACTTCACAAGAGATACAAATGGCAAATATATGAAAAACATCCAATATCATCTGTCATTAAAGAGATGCAAATTAAAACAACACTGAGATACCATCTGATGCCGGAAAGAATGGCTATCATCAAGAGGTCAACCAATAACAAAAGCTGGAGGGGCTGTGGGGAGAAAGGAACCCTTTTCCACTGTTGGTGGGAGTGCAGGCTTGTATAACTATTATGGAAATCAGTATGGAGATATCTCAAAAAGTTAGGATTGGAGATCCCATTCAAGTCAGCTATTCCCCTCCTAGGTATTTTCCCAAAAGAACTGAAATCATTATAGCACAGTGACATTTGTGCACCCATGTTTATAGCAGCGCAATTTGTCATAGCTAAATCTTGGAAACAACCCAAATGCCCATCAACTGAGGGATGGATAAAAAAGATGTGGTATTTTTATACAACAGAGTATTACTCAGGTACAAAAAGATAAATTTGAGGTTTTTTGTAGATAAATGGATGAATGGATGCAACTAGAAACTGTATTAGTAAGTGAAATCAGACCCATGTGTGCAAACATGTGTCTCACTAGTGTGAGAACCTGAAAGAATAAATAAAATCTGAAACGTATAATAGATACTGTGAAAGGGAAAGAATTTGTTCAATGGGAAGAAAAAGCTGGGATGAGAAAAAGGACAAAAGAAAGGAAAAAGGTATATTTATGTATATATATGTAGGATAATTTGGGTAATTGTATTGCTGATCTCTGCTTGTCTTTTTTTGAGGGTTATTATTATTATTATTTTTTAGTTTCAAAACACATTAGTAGTACATTTGCAATAATTGACACATTGCATATTGTTGTCCTTATAGTAGTTATACAGAGCACAGAGTGTAGATGTGATAAAGTTTCTAATCAATATTGGTAAGGAAAGAAAGCAAAAAAAAAGAAAGAAAAAATTTTCTTCTCTTTGAACTACGAGGAAGTAGTTGTATACATATTCCAATGTTCCACAATTGCAGTGGGTTACCAGTAAAACTGGCAATGTTGAAGGCTGTTGATTTAAGCCTCTTACAGCTCACCATACTAATCTAGCTCTGCGTTTTATGCCTCGTAGTTAAGCTTTTCTGCTGGGTGATCGAGGGCAAGTTAAAGCACGACCTGTTTAACCAAACTTTCATCTTTTGTATTTTCCAAGGTCAAATCTCTTCAGGATTAACTTTGGAATCACATACGTGCTTTGTAGAACTGTTGCCAGTGTCAGCCATCGGGATGAGTCACGGCCATTGCTTGATCAGTTTGCTCTCTGTGAAAGCCTGAGAGAATGTTTTCTCCCTAGGTGACTCTCCCTAGACACACTATACTTCATTTATCCCTTTCCTCTGAGGTCCCATAATCTCCTTGAACAGAAAATTTGGGAAACCACTGAGTTATAGGATGTTACAGCACAGGTTCTCTTATGTCCTGAGTCCTCACTGACCTTGAAGGGCTAGAGTCAAAATGATGGCTATCCTCATAGCCCCTCTTTTTCTCCAATTTTTGGTCTGTTAACTTACATTCTCAACCCTCCAGCAGAGAAGTTTTGTGATACTATTACTCTATAACATAGGTAATTGAGCTCAATATCACTGTCTTTCTGAATATCAAACATTTTAGACTTAGCTTGAAATTGGTATTTTCCTTCAATCATTGATATTCTAATAAATCTCTATAGAATGTGATAAAAGCAGTCGCACATTTTTACACAGACATTTACTAATTTGAGGATGTACAAAATCATAGCCTGTCCAGCCTATGGCATTTTGCCTGCTTTTCTTTTGAAAGAAGTGGTTAATGCTTAAAATTTTCTTTTCATTATTTTTCTTTTTACTTTCTTGTTGTTTTAACCAATTTTGCATGTTTATATCTGGCAAACCTAAACAATTAATTTGAAGATAGCATCATGCAATATAGAAACTAGTGTTCAATTTCTATTCTTTTGAATACATCAGTGTGGCCCTTAAATGGCTCAATTTTATGAAGGCACAGTGCACTGCTCAAGTAAGCAGAAGCCACATCCTAAGAAAGGGGAGCTCACTGCCAATGTAGGAATGTGGGAAAGGGCGGAATGTGAGGCAGAACACTCCAACCCTGACAGTAGGCCCAGGGGAGCCCATGCATACCCAGACAATACACCCCACAGCAGAGACAGGGGTGCAGGTGGGAGTGACTATGGGACTCAGGAGCCATGGGAGGTGTCAGGGAGAAGCTGCCTGGGCGTACGGAGGGGTATGTTGCAGCCCACACTAGGCCAGGGCTTCCTGCAAATGTTCTTCTGCCAATCTCCAAAGGACTGAAGTGGAAGCTGGAGCCTGTCTAGCCATCTCATCTGAGCCTGGCAGGAGGACAAGATCGCCCAGGGGATGGCACCCCACAGGGATGGAAGCCTGGAGAGCGGGGGGCCCATTTCCAGGGTTCCAGGGGCACACTCAGAAAGCAGAACAAGTACAGTGCCCACAGCCCCTAAGGCTGTTTCCCTGTGTGTGCTGCCTGGCACCTGTCCCACCCCTACTCCCCACAAGCCACATAGGCCCTGGGCTCTGACAGCCAGTAAAGGGTGATGGTGGGCCGTGCCAATCTGCTCCACCCTGCAGCTGGTATAAAAACCTCAGCTGCAAAATTTAGCCCAGGTCAGTCCTACAGAAGCCGGCCAGGGAGACAGAGGCTGTGAAAATCAGGCTGGGTGTTGTGGAGCTGGCCTCTGCCTGTCTGCCAACCTGCTGGCTACCCGCTTCTGGCTGAGACCTGGTCCTGCTCTTTGCTGAAGAGACCACAATGAGGCTCCTGCAGTGGCCTTATCAAAGGTATTCTAACTAAAAAACTGGAAGTCAGTGGGTTGTATTTTTGAAAAATACTGAAATCTGGGTAAGAAACAGCTTTTCATTAGAAAACACCAGAGAGAAATTACAGGGTGCCCTACATTGAGGGAAGAGGGGGTCTCCAGAGGGGAAGTGGATCGGCTTCCCCAGAACTCCCCCAGGCCTGTGGGCCCAGTGCCATATCAGGCAGCCTGCCCCAGGCACAGCACTGGCCTGTGCCCGAGGGCTGCATACACTGTCAAGAAGATGCTGGGTCTGTAAGCTCCACGCAGACCACGGAGCCAGTCAGTGCCTGGTATTCCTGGGCCCTGCCTACCCAGTGCTGATGTGTCCTTGCTGTTCCACAGGTGAATGTGGGCTGGCCACCCTGAGATGACCTGGGGCCTGGGCTCCCACTGGTCACCTGCTCCCATGGGAAGGGTACCCAAGCAGGATTAGAAATCCTTTGCAGATTTCTAATTAGAGGTGCCATTTCTGCCCTTGATGCTAGGGAAGGTGTCAGATGTGGCAGCTTCCCACATTCCAAGCGTGACAGTATGAAGGTGCCCTGGCCCATCCTATGGTCCCTTGAGGCCGGGGCTAAGAGGACAGGTAGGCTTGCTAGCGAAACTGTCAGCACAAAGCACCTGCAGAAACTAGAGGAAAAAAGGACTATACCTGCTGCACTCAAGGGACAGAACCCAGCCCTGCAGCCTCACTCGGCCTGGCGAGTTGTCTGATGGCCACCTTGTTGATCCTGGCCCAGCCTGGCTCTCAGCTGTAGGGCTCCTCCTCAACCTAAGTCTACTCAGAGGCTGCCACAGTCCATCTTCTGCCACTCCTGAGTGCAGCACTTGGAGCTGAGTAAGACATGGTACACAGAGATGTGTGGATTTAGTCACTAGTGCTGGGGGCCAAGAGAATCAAAAGCATGGCACAGGCGCCTACTGAGGGCACCAGCCCCCAGTGGAAAGCCAAAGAGCAAGAGGGTGAGGGCAGTCAGGAGAGGCAGAGCTTGCCTCTGTGACAAACCTACTGGCACAATAGCAACACAGATGCTCCAGAGGTAGAACCCCTCCAACTAATCATTTCCTGAGGTCCAACCTCAACACTGGTGCACTGGGAACCCAAACTCCAGCACACAGCAGCCCACATCTGGCTCTCCAGCTTCCAAGGGAGTCTGAGCCCCACCACAACAGCTCCTTTGAATCCTGGTCCCTGCCTCATCCATCAGTCAAGAAGTGACCTACTTTTCCTATAAGTCTGCCCATGTCACCAAGGAGCCCTACCTCCTGCCCCAAGTTCTATGGGGTCAGTGGGAACAGAAAGCCAAGTCTAGGCCAGCAGCTAGAAAACACATTTGCATGAATTGCTTACCAACAAGATAATCACTCCACCAAAAATAAGCACTATCAGCCAAAGAAAAGATCAGGAGGAAAAAGTGACTAACAGAAGAAAGGACAGTCAACCCTTCTAATTGAGAAAGAACTAGAGTCAACAGATATTACCTCTGTCCAGCAACAGCCAGGATAGGAGCTCTCTGCCCAGAGGCTGCCTCACAGAATGTTCCACAGGTGAAATATTCTGCAGTGCAAAATATGGAGGCACTTGACTGGAAAGTCTAACCATCAATTTGTCACAGGCATTCAATTCAGAAACAGCTTCAAAAAAGATATCACCAAGGTGGCACAGGGGCTAGGGCTCTAACACTCTGGGGCCCCAGACAGTATAACTTGAGAGCTCCTCAGGGTTCAGATTGGAGCTAGATGTGCTCCAAACTTCTGCATTAGTGGACTTTTTCACACAAAAATTCATGCTGATAGTGGCTATTGGGTAATGACCAAATTGGACAGGATTTTGCTTTCCCTGCATGTGCAATGATGTAGTGTAATTTCTCCTATGAAAATATATAACTATAATCAAAAGAAATACACTACTTTAGTTTTGGGGGGGAGATACACAGGATAAGGCCTAAGAAGAAAATATTAATTTTTTTCTGGTTACCAGTTTGTTAAGAATCTTACTTTTACAACTGAAAGTAGAACTTAATTCCTTTGTCATAACAGATGTTAAAGATTACAAACAACAGGGCTAGAGATACAGATTAGCAAGCACAAATCCTGAGAGTTCAATTCCTGTACCAAAAAAAGAAAAAAAATTAAGACAGCAAAGCATTGGGTAGTCTCCTAAAAAGTTGAACAGGCACTTACCATGCCACGTAACAGTTTACTCCTCACTGTGTAACATCTATTCCTCACCAAGACCCAAGGAGCTCTGGCCACAGTGGCTGAAAATCTGGATACTCAAAAGTATCCCCAGAGCTAGGGAGCAAAGAGGACAGATTCTGCAAGCAAGAGGAATCAACCCCTGATGGACAGAGAGCACAGCCACTTCTAGTCTCAACACACAGACCCTGTAGTCTGCTTCATGGACGTTCTAAGACAGGCACAGCGACTGTCCTTGTCCAGAGGAGCTGCGGGCAGAGCCTAGCCAAAGTATGCACGCGTGCACATGCACACGCGCGTGCGCGCGCGCGCACACACACACACACACAATCTTCTAACATTCCTGGAACTGCAGAGACAAGAAGGGCTGGCTCACTGAGAAGACACAGAGGGAATACCAGGTATAAGCCGTCCCTTCAGGAATTCCCCTGACCCACTGTCAACATGACTCCCATTACCAAGGCTTTGCCCATGAGAGAACACAGACTGTGGGTGAGTTCTTTCCATTTTTCATATTTTTTTCCCCATCAAAACTTCTTTTGAAAGTAGGCAATACACACAGGAGAAAAAATGAAGATACAGATGGAAGGGAACAACACACACACACACACACACACACACACACACACACACACACACACTTGCCCTGCAAGTGACCATCTGCAGGTGTCTATGAGAAGCCCATAGAAGTTACTGTGGCCTCTCTGAAACCTAGGATCAGGCTGCACTCCCAGGAAAACTAGAACTGCAAGGACAGCCCCAAGAGAGGGAGTGATGGCTGAGACCTCCCTCCCAAACAGGCCCTGTCTGCCCTCAGCATCTCTAAGTGGCTTCTAGCACTGACCAGAAAGAAAGTTTCAGTTTGAGTCTCCTTGCCATGCCTACTCAGCCCACTGCCCACCAGGGTCTCTTTCTGCACACCTTAGACCCTGTCATCTTTCCACACTGACTCAGCAGTCTCCTGAAGGGGGCTCATAGAAGTACCTTTCTTTTTCCAGATCTGACACATTAGAAAATACTTTGATCCCATCCTTACATACACCTGATGGAATGGCTCATGCTACAGTGTTGGAAATTCTTCTTAAATAGCATTTTGATGATTATTTTTTAGTTTCTATGTTAGAACAGGAATTCTGTTTCTTGTACACTGGAGGTAACAGGGTTTTTAGTTTGTTTTCATCTGTAGTAATTACCTGCATCGTTTCTTTACTCCAGGTGTCCATGAGAAGGGTCTTCCCTTGGTTGCCTTAGATGCTGGGTGATCTGTTCAACCTGGATTATCCCTATATACCAGGCTCGGTGGGGCTGCTGTGGACCTTCCATGGATAGTCACTTCCTGCAGGCCTAGAGAGCTGCCACATGCCCACATCACTTCTTCTCTGGAAACACCAGTCAGACAAAACGACCTTCTGTCTTCGGGAGCAGGACTCCAGGCCTGATGCCTGGCTCCTTGCTTGGCCTGCTCTACAGCTGCCTGCCTCTCTTGCAGAACTCAACCCAGCCCTCAACCTTGTGTTTCATGTTCCGCGTATTTTTTTTTTTCCCTCAGACTCAACCCTTTTTCCTGGGAGCAGGCTTGGAGCAGACCTAAGCTGTTTCTGTTTTGTATTGGGTATGGGCTGGCTTCCTTAAGGCCTTTCTGTTCTGGGGACCCTGGTCCCACAGGTGGCCCTCTGGGCAGGGCAAACACAGCGACTCTGTGTGGGAAGGCTTCCCTGCAGAGCAAACAGCTAGCCTTTCTTCTTTTGGGGTCTGGAGGGCTCTCTGCTGGTCAGGCCCCACTGTGTGTGGGGGCTACTCAGTAGTTGGGATGGTGGGCAGGAAAACCTCTAGGTTATGGGTGTGATGTGTCCTGGTACTTTACCTGCATAGCACTGAGTCCACATGGCATGCAAGGACTGTGACCTTCTGAAGTCAGACAGGAGGGGCCACTGCTGCTTATACCTTCAGAACCCAGCTCTGGCAAGAGGTCTGGCCCACACCATTCTGGAGCCACCTGATTACTGAGTGGACATGGCCCCCTTGGGCTCAGGCCTGGTTGGGCCTGTACCCCGCATACTGCATCCCTACTTGCCTTTCAAGTTTGCTGACTGCTGTATCCTTTCCCGTCCTGCTCCTGTGGCTTTTAGTGAGCTGGGTTAGAAAGAACATAGGCTCCATAAGCTATGGTGTGGCCCCTTTCGATGGGAGCACCATTTACATGAGGGATTTGAACTCGAGGTCAGCCATAGGGAAAAATGCCAAACCCTCCTGTAGGTGTACACCTCAGCAGAGATTCAAATGCTGTCCAGTAACAGGTAGGCACAAATCAGAAGGATGGCCTGCTCTCTACGGCATGGAGTTAAGTGAGAATCAGCAAGGGCAGAGTGGCCACAGACTGCCTGGAACCCTTCAAACAAAACTCCAGCATTGGGGCAGGGTGAAAGCCATCCAACCCAGAGGAGGTGCAATGGACAGGGTAAACTATCTTCTTTACCCACTGGATAGTCGGATTAAAATGCTGATGCCACCTAGCATGGGCACAGCCTCCCCCCTGCTGCGGTGACAAAGACCCATGTCTTGGTACCTGGCTTGGAGTCACAGGCAGGTCAGGTCTCAGAGTGGAGGTGTGCAGCACTGCCAGTGCTGTATATTCTAGTGTACAGTCTGTCTGGACCCGCAACTGCGCTGGATGTGTTGCTGCTGTGGCTTCTCTACCAGATCTGCGCCCCCTGGTGGCAACAGGGCCTACCTGCACAACTATTTGGTCTCCTGTGGGTCCCTCACACTACTTACCCTCCTAGAGCAGAGTTCCTGCCTGGGGCTCCAAGGAAGCAGGAGGCGGTCCAGCTGCTGCTCAGGAGCTGCCTTGACCCCTGTGAGGCCTCCATCATGGGCACAAAGGGCTCTGGAGAAGCAGAGCACCTCTTGTGAGCCCTGTCCAGGTTCAGTCTACTCTGTGCCTCCCCTTCTTGCAGTGGGGAATGCTGACGACAGCATGTCTGGAGCCAGCAAAGCACAGTACTTCCCAAGACTTTACACTAGCTCTGGACACATGGACAGTCTTGGAAAGGTCAGCACTGTCCCTCCCAGTGGCCTGTGAGCATGTGGAGTCAGACAACACCCCTCTAAGAACTTCTGAATACATATTTAGGTGGAGGAGACTCACAGGGCTGGTCCTGCTCTGAGCAGCCACAAATTGGACATCAGCTCTGGCCTCAAGGACAGCACTATGCTCACCCTGTCCACCTGGTGGCATGTACATAAGCCCACACCCACACAGCAGTACCCTCCTCTCTAGAGCTTCACTCCTCCTAACCACACACACTGCATACCTCTTCCACCTGCCCTGCAGCTCAGACCCTGCTACCTGACTTCTGGTCCTGTGTTTCACCCAACTGCAAGCTCACACCCAAAACACACTCAGGACCTCTGCCAGCTTCTTACAGTCAAATACCCTGTCCAACACCTGGCTGCCACCTCTCCCTCCTCCTGGCCCAAAGGAAATCTGCCATTCCAGAGCCTCAGGGCAGACAAACATGGCCAGGCAGACTGAGTCCTGGCCCACCAAGTGGCATTCCAGGTGGCTACAGCCCTTTGTACACCTTGTTCCCTTCATGTGCACAGTAGAGAGGGGGCCACAGGTGTGGGAACAGGTGTGCAAATGGAGCTGCCCCCCCCCCCCAGTGGTCTTAGGAAAGTCATCTGGTCATAGTGTGTGTGTGCATGTATGTGTGTGTGTGTGTGTGTATATATATATATATATATATATATATATATATATATATATAATACATATATATACATAATGGCCAGCTCAGCCTGCCCTGGGAGTGGGGCTGGCACAGTATGTGGCGCTGGGGATCGAACCGTGGTCCCTATGGTTGCCTAAGCTTGTCTAAGCAGGCACTTTAGACTGCTGAGCCATCTTGCCGGTTCTATCTTGTCATACTTCCAAGCTTGCCGCCTCATTCCTCAGCCCTATTTCTGGCTGGCTGCCCTCCCTCCTGTTATCTAGGCCATGCTGTTTCAGGAGTGCCTCCTTGGCTCATCCATACCCTCCTCATCTTCCTTCCCCTTCAGGGAGGGTTAGAAGATGGGCCTGTAGCCTCTTACCAGCTGTTTTCTGTCCTCTACTCAAAACCATGTTTTCCTGGAGCACAGGGCAGCAAGACACATGCTAGCCAGGGCACAGACCCAGACCAAGCTCACTGCCTGCACATCAATCAGCACCACAAACAGCCCAGAGCTCTGCAGAGAGCAAGGCGAGGAGATCCAGGAGAAAGGGTGGTGGTGAGCAGTTGGCAAGGGAGGGTTCCCTAGATGCGGAAGGGTTGAGACCACCTTGAGGGAGATCACCACAGCATAATGGGGAAGGCCCAAGCGAACCAAGAGCAAGTACCAGGGCCCCAGGGCACAAATGAGATGCCAAGGCAACTGCAGGACAGAGAAAGTATCTACAAACCACCTGCCCAAGATGCGGTTAACAACCAAAATAAAAAAATGAGGGCATGGGACTCCAGGACAGCAGATAATAGGCAAATGATCTGAACAATCGTTTCTCAAGGAAGCAAAGGTGGAGGGAAGGCCCTGGTGCTCAACCTTGCCATGCAACCTTGTTTGCTGACCAGGCCTAGAAATGGGAACCTGGAGCACGGATATCACTGTCATGGCCAAAGGCTCCAGGGCTAAGCTACAAGGTTCAGCAACCCAAGGCCCAAGGCAGAACAATGTGTTCATCTATATAGGGATAGCCAAGTGGGTGAAGCTCAAGACAGCTGTGATCCACTAATGCTTAAAGGCCGATATGTGTCTATTTCAGTCACCTCTAAAGATAACAGGGCTCAAAATCCTCATTCTGAGAATTGAGACAGAGGGAGGTTCCAGTACCCCCCCTGAATACCCTGGGGTAACCATGTAGCCCACAGGCCATTCTCCCTATTGATGTCTTCTAGCTAACAGGGCAGGTGACAAAGGTGTGCTACCACCAGCAGCAGGCTGCTACCCCGTGGCTCTCGGTAGCACTCACAGCAGAGGCAGTCATCTTGCAGGTGAGGAAGCAGTTATACCACACCTGTGAAGGGGGTGGGGTCTGGCCAAACTGAGACTGAGCCACAGGAAGTCCAGGGCAAGTGACACATGGTGACCAGCACAGCCCAGCTGGGGGACACGGCAACAGCATGACCTGTTTTCTTCAGAACAGTCATGAGAAGAGAATGAACTCAGAGCTCAAAGCACCACGATAGCCACTCTCTGTCAACTAGACCCAACTAGGTCTTGATCAAATACACTGGGGATATGGGAGGGAGTTGAATACATACAGAAGTAGGAAGCAAGACAGACCTCTTTCACTGACAGAATCCTGACAATGTTGAAGAATTTCTACTGCTTTGGGCATAAAATTTATTGTGGCTATATAAACAAGACTTCCTGTCTTTCAGAGATCTATACTGAACCACTTTCTAAGAGAATCTGAAGTTTTGATCACGTGGGTGGGAGGGGAAGGTAAACAGCATCAGGCTGGGCATGATGATTATGCCCCTTACCCGCTTCTCTGCCAGCTATGTGTGCAAGCCCCACTATCCAAAGCACTGCTGAGCTGTTTGTGCACAGGTGGTCAGGGACAGCCCCCACTCTCTGGGGTCTACCCCTGGAGGAGCTGCATGGCTGTACTGAGAGAAGGTAGGCAGGGGATACCTTCCACTCTACCAAACTCCTTCCACAGGTTCTCTGGAACCCCAGGACACCCTCACACAGCCAGTGACATGCACATCATTCTCAGAGCCAGCCTCAAGGATGAGCTCAAAGCCACTTCCTCCTCACAAGCCCTTCTGGCCTCCCATTGCCAACTTCGGTCACCATGCTGATGCCATACAAGGCCACACCTTCTGTGTTTCCAGCAATGACAACTGAGCTTCCTACTTTTGTGGTGTATGCAGAGGGTCTGTCTCTCTTCCCCCAGTGTTGTGACCCAGGGCAGGGAGGCACAGTGTCAGCAGAGGTCACAGCGTGCTACAATGTCCTTGCCTACCATGCCTGGTACAGGCCACAGTTCCCTCCACAGAGTGGCTGCTCTGATGACCCAGGGCTCACATCACTAACCACTGCAGGTGCAGCAAGCTTCCCAAAGCTAATTTTGCAGCTCTTCTCTGCCAAGCAAAGGATACACAAGAAGGAAGTCTCAGGCCTCTGCAAGTTCTGAGCCCACCTGGCTGCCCAACACACCTGGGTGGTTCCTCCAGCAAAGACCTGTCTTGCCTGATGCCCTGTGCTATGAGCAAGAGATGTACATGAGAAAGGCCAGTGGGAAACTGCATGAAGGCAGCAGAAGGGTCTACAGCCTTCCCATTCCCACTGAACCAAGCACACAAATCCTAAGAATGGGCCCTGCCCCCGGGGGGAGAAGACAGTATAGAGCACCCCCGACAGGAGATATTACAAGTGAATGTGCACAGAAAGCTAGGATGCAGCAGGACAGGAGCAAGTGGCAGGGTGTGAAGCTGGGTCATTTCTGGGCATCCTCTGGCTGCCTCCAGACAGCAGAAGAGATGCAGTGCTGGCCAAAGGTTGTACAGAAGGAAAATCCTCTCCCTACCTTGCTAGGTCAGGTATCATATACCTGTAATGGCAGCACCGTGCAAGACAGGGTCAGAAGGATGAGTGTTCTGGCCCGTAAGGCACTTTACAGGATCATGTGAGCCCTGGGGATGGAAGCATGTAACACAGCGGATCTTATAAGGCATTACACCCAGACCAGAGATCCAGGGAAAGGCTGTGCCAGAGAAGCAGCCCAAGACGAAGTGTCTAGAAATGGGCCTTAGTAAATTGGAAAGGGCCTAATGCAACTGTTAGGGCTAGATCCATGATTCACATGAGAAGCAAACGAGACCTCATTTTGAGGTTCCCTCAAATGACGCAGAATAGGTGGTACCGAATCAGCAAGAATGAAAAACTGAGCTTCATTAATGCAGACTGCTTTAGAGATCTTCCCAAAGGAAATATAGGTAGTGATGATTATATAAGGGATTCTCAGAGAGACCTATTCTTCTCCTACTTACTGTGCCCTGACCTAGGGTCAGCCACTAAGCTTCTCAAGCAGCCCTTCTCCTTCCTCAACCCCAGTCTCTAACCTGTCACCAAGGAATGTCTCCATAGTCTCCAACACTGGAATGTGGGAATCCAGGGGACAGTGGTGCCCCACTCCTTCAGGCTGTGCTCAGCTGTGTAGGCCTAGAGCTGGCTGCCCTCTCTCTCTTGGTTCCCTTGGTCCTGCCCTGTGTTTGTAGTCCCATGAGCACGCCCAGAAATACACACCACAGTCACTTTCACCACCTCCATCTTTCTCTGCTTTGCACCCAAAACAAACCAAAGCCTACCTCAAAGTCTATGAACAGGATAAGACTCTGACCCCTTTGTGACACTCTCTGGTGGGGCAGCATCTAAGCATATGCACACAGGCACACTCCACTCCACTCCACTCCACATCAGGGTGAACAAACACAAAAGCCTCACACTGGGCACGAGTGTGTGAGGGGGTGGTGGTGTTCATGTGCTTGAGTCTAAAGCTCCTTGGGCTGGCTTTGATTTTGAAGGCTTCTCTTTGGTTTGTAAGACAGAGCCTTATTACGTGGTATAGGTTGTCTTCAATTTTTGTGATCCTCCTGTCTCAGCCAGGATTATAAGCATTCACCATCACACTGGCTGAAGAATTTTTTCTGATATACAGATGTGCTTAAAGTTCACGTAAACCAAGTGATCCATCTTTTCCTTTAAGTTGAGTACTTTCTGGCCCTCTTTAAAGAAACTTTTTTAAACTAAAGGATCAACATCTAGGACAACATTATCTAAAAAAAAAATGTAACACAAGCAATAATGTGAGCCATGAGTGTAATTTTAAACTCTCAGTGGGCTCTGAAAAGGTAAATTTTTATTTTTCTAACCCAAAATCTAAATTTTTTTCAACATGCAACCAATATAACAGATGCTAGGAGGATATTTTACGTTAGTTTTTGAAGTCCAGTCCCGTTTGTATAGCACATCTCCAATGCTCAACAGCCAGGTAAGGCCAGGGCTATTGCCAGAGACATCCTGGCTCTGAGGCCCACCTGGCTAAGCTATTCTTTCCATGATGTAAGGGATGGGCCCAGGCTTAAAACATGGACAACTCACTAAAAAGGCTGGTTGGCTACATCATTTTGCTTTCTCCTATCTTGATCATGCTCACTGAGGATTACTTTATTCCTGTTTTCAAAGACTCAGCCTCCGGCCTCACAATTCTCTACTGAAGATACACTTCCTGCCCTGTCTACCCAGTTCCACCTTCCTTCCTCCTCCTGCTTCCCCAGTGCCACCACTGCTGCTCTGCGAGTGAGTCAGAGCCCCGCTTTCCGGCTCACACACCTCGGGCACAAGCTGCTCTCTGACCTACACGCACCCCTTCCAAGTCTTGACATAGAATATTTGTGTTCTCTTTCAGTGAAAGGCATTTTTCATTCTCATAATGAGTGCTTCAGCCCACCAGTTAGAAGTATGTTTTCTTGGTTTTAAATGTAAGGCTCTCTCTGTTGATTCTGCTTAAATGCCACTTGGTCAGGAACATGCTACTGGGACTTCAGGTCACTGAGACTCACTGTTCTCTGGCTCAGTGTCTGTGAATTTGTGCACACATGAAAGGTTGTGCGGCCTACAAACAGTGGGTTCCTGCTCTCTGAATCAGCTCAGATGAACATGATGCTTAAACTCACACCAACCAGCAGAGCAGCTGGACAGACCCTTGTCTGGTGCTAACACTCCTCCTGACGTCAAGAGGCAGAAAGGTGCTCAGTTCACTAAGTCTTTCTGAAGCCCAGGCCAGAAGAGAAGCTCTATACCTTGCCCAGTGATCCCAGGATGGAAAGGAAAAGCTAGGCCAAACTTTAGGCAATTAGAACAGTCCATCCTAGGGCTCCAATGCCTGAAAGTTGGCCAGAGAGAGCCATACAAGGTCTATGCTGCCACAAATGGGTCAGGAAACAGATGAGGGCTGCCCAAACTCAGGACATGCAGGAGGTGCCCAGGCCATTGAAGGACAAGGCCTGGCTCCCTGTATGGTGGCCACAGGGTGGTCAGCTCAGGGACCATGGGTCTGAGGGCCTTCTGTGTGAATCTCAATGACAGAGCCTAGCCCAGGACATACACACTACTGTGCAACCCCAGCTGTCTCACCAGGGACTATCCCACATCTAGGGTCCTCATCTTGAATAGTTTGGTCTCTGCCCTAGAGTCTCACAAATGTCTTTAGGGAACACCTTATTCTTAGTGCCAGAAATGAAAGAAAGCTGTAGTGTAGGGACTGGGCCCCAGTGGAAGAGCACTTGCTAAGCACACCTAAGGCCCTGATCCAATCTCTGGCACCAGAAAACAAGAAACCCAACAGCAGTGCTCTTTCAACTACACCTGGCAGTGAAATCAGTGCTCAGAAGGGTAGAGCCAATAAATTGCCACCATTCCCCATCTGCTCTAACATGAGGACAACCTTGCAATTCCAATGACAGCAGTGTCAACAAAATACTACTAGGTATAGTGGTGCTTTGTTTACAAACTTAACTTATTTGACACTTTTGAGGAAGATGGCCCAGGTCATATATATTATCTGATGAGGAGTTTGTGAATGGAAACCAAATTTTTCTGAATGCTTCTGCTTGTCAATTAAACTGTTTATAAACAGAAGTGTTTGTGAACCAAGGAACTGCTGTACCTGGGGAAGGGTATGAGCACCATAGACAAAAAAA
>PVKN010000085.1:0-54057 GCA_004027915.1 Capromys pilorides | reverse complement strand
CACTCAGCCAGCCAGATCCCAACCTCTGTTGCCTGCAGAGCTGACAAACAGTGTGGACATTCAAGGTAGCCTCAAATGTCCTCTCCTTCTCAGCACTGTGAAAGCAGGCCCACCAAGGCCTTGATGGCCTCGCTGCCCTAACACAACTGCAGCTCCACTGCAATCACAGGAGGGACAGTCACAGGGCCAAGACCTGACATCAACTCTCATGCCACACCTGACGGATGGGGGACAAACAGCACAGGCAGTGCCCTGACAATTATGTGCTAGACCCAGTCAACTAGGACATGTGCAAGAAGAACTTCATCAGTCCCTCTGCTTGTGTGTCATTCCATGATGTACCCTCTTGTCAAGGACAGGCTTCATGATACAACTGAGCTGCTCAACCCACCTTGATGGCCTGTGCTCCTGCACGTCCTTAGTTTAGGCAGCCCTTATCTGTATAGTGGAATCCTGCATGGCCAATGGCCATAGGGCAGAAAGCCTACTGGCATGAGTGAGACCTGCACCTTCAGAGTGACACTGCTCGGGCACCTGGAGGAGACAGATCGCATGAAGACTCCTCCAGGGCCTCAGGGCTCAACCTAGTGGTCCAGAGCCAGAGTAGCCCTTTTGGACTTGAGAAGGATGTGAACTCCACAAAAGCTGCCACTGTGCACCAGGCCCAAGTCCCAGATCCACCATCAGGGTAGCAGGCGCTGCCCTGTAGACAAAGCCATATCAGGGACAGGGGACACAGCTTGGAGACAAATGGCCTTGCTCTATTCTTAATGACAGTCCAGATCTAAGGAGCAGCAACTCATAAATGTTGCTACTTGAACCACAGCACACAGGAAGCAGCAGCTGACCCAGGAAGCAGAGCACTCCGAGAGGAGCTACACCCAATGCCTTCATCTCCTCTGCTGTACACACTGCTCCTGCAGACACGTAAGAGCTCCAGGCCTATGGGCCAGAGTCCAGAGCACCTGGGTAGGCAGTGGTGGTACATGTGGTTTTAGAGGAAGTAAGCTTGTGCAGCATGGCACTGCAAGATGACAATGACTTTCCACGAATGAGGTGCCCAGCGCTGCTTCAGCCAAAGCACAAGTGAAGGCATTGGAAAAGGGCTTTAACATGTTCCCACTCAATGAGACTGTCTCATTCCACTTGATGGGACAGTCATGCATGTACCACCATGGTTCAAGCCAGCAGGAACATCACACTGAAATCAGAGCCACCTGGCAGTAAGACAGAGGAATTTAGACACCATAGTAAGTGTATTAATGACAGCTGCTTCCAACTCTCCTGCTGACAGTCCCACTCCAGATAGGCCACTGGCTTCCATCCACTCCAGATGGATGAGAAATGCTGCAGTCAGTGTGCACAGGACCCACTGACAGAGAGAAGGCATGGTCCTTGCTATGGTTTGCGTCTAGATATCCCCCCAGTGCCTCATGCAGTCATGGAGTGGGCTTCTATAGTTTTTGACTGACTCATGGTCCAATGTTGGTATTATGGGTGTGAGCACTACACCCACCCTGGAGTGGATAGCCATGTGCCACCCTGCCTTGGAGCCAACTGAGTATGGACTGAAACCTCCACCGTGAGCTAAATAAACCCTTCCTTCCCTAATTTTGGGTGTCAGGTATTTTGTCCCAGCAATGAGAGAAAAGTAACCAACTCAGTCCTCTGCATATCTCAACGCAGAACAGTTTTTGCATGTCAGTGGTGAGGCAGCCAGCAGGCACGGCCAGGGTCAGACCTATCCAGCACCACTCCCTGCTTCCACAGGAGAGAGAAGCCCACGGAAGTGTGCACTCTGAAGCAGCAGCACATTTTACAAGAATAGGGAGACTGCTACCTGCACGGAGCACTGCTGTCACCAGAGAGAGGCTGAGCCCACAGGAGAGACAAGGGGTGCTAGGAGTCCTCAAATCTATGTCAAGGGACCAATGCCCAGCATCACTGAGGTGGACTCAGCCTTATACTCCAGAGCCTCACAGGAGGAATGGCACAAAATGATACATGACAAGAAAGCAACTTGTGGGATTACCAGGCAGATGCACAGGGAAGCATGGGGCAGATGACAAGGCACCTGTGCATCACCACCCCAGGCCTCTAAGTTCTCTTACCTGTTCTCTTGTTTTCACCTCCAACAGCTAGGAAAAGCCTGAAGTCAGAAGGAACAGGGAAGAGGTGGCTCTGCCCCTCAGGCAGTAATAGGAGCCCCAGGTTACAGAGCCACTCAGGGTTGTTTAGATGCCTCTACAGTCCACTGGTTTCCAAGAGGACCTAGACTCCACCAAAGGGTCCTGCCTCATCTCACCACTTCAGGGGCAAGCATTCTTGGGGCACTGCCCCATGCCTGCGGCCTTTGCAGCATGTTCCAAAGCCACAGCTCCAAACAGTTCCCTAGCAGCTGAGTAGTGCGCCAAGTGCCAGCTAGCCCTGTCTTCCTGACAGAGGAGCTGAGCAGTCAGTTCCATCCAAGGAAGGGTGACCACAGGGCCCTGCAGACACTAGGAGTGCTATAGTTTCTGCTGTGCCGTACCTTCCCCAACACCCACCCTCCCGCCTAGGTCCCAGTGTGCGCACACACACTCCAAATACAGCCTACAAAGAGGAGGGTGGATGGCTCTTAGGCCCACCCTGCCCAACATGTCTTCCTTGGCTCTTACCTGTCTCTAAGAACTAGCTGGTGGCTAACATGAATACTTTAAAATGCCTCATGAAAACATGACCAAGTCAAGATGAAGTGGGCAAAGACCAAGCCGATCACCACAGAAGAAAACCACAAGGTCCAGAGTGAAAGATGCTGACCTACCACCCTTGCACAGAGACAGGGACTGGCCATGGTCTTGGCTGCCAGCTGGCCAGGGTCTTCACAGAGCAATGTGCATGGCTGGCAGAGAACGCAAAGGTAGTGTGTGCGAGCGCTGCCATTGGGAATGTGACAGCTCTGCTAGAATTCCACTCATGGAAATGCCAACTGTGGGCAGTGCACAGCCTGGAGCTATTTCCTAAATACCCAAAGAAAGACAATATGGGTTTGGGCATGTTCAGAAGCAGCCCTCAGAATTTCACATTCTATGTCTGTTTACGGGCTCAGAAAAGTCCACACAGCGGTGTGGCACGGCTTTAATTTAAAGTTTAGAATAACTGTCTCTAGGCAGGGGGATGATTTTCTTTTTATTTTCTGTTTCTTTTGCGCTTCATACTTCTACAGTGGGCATGTAACACCAAGTTCTACAAGAGCAGGGATCTTGTCCTTTTCAGTGTTGTCCAGCATAAGCCACAAAACACACCCTCAACATTCCACAAGTACTAAGTAAATAAATGCTAAGTCAAACAGAGGGTCCTGAGTGTGCCCCAGAGGCCCCAGGTAGCAAAGTGAGCATGTTAGCTCCTGTCCTTTGGAGGCACATGGCCTGGTGGATGAGGAAACTATATAAAACAAGGATACTGCCAGGCCTCTCTTAGGGCCCCTGGGGCACCAAGGACCACAGGAGAAGGGTTTGAACAGAAAAGCTCAAATTCACAAGGAAAGCAACAGCTCAAATCCACCTTCCCAAGCAGTTGTAAAGGATTCCATTTCCATCCTGCACCCAGGATGGAAATGTGGGCAGTGCACAGCCTGGAGCCATTTCCTAAACACCCAATGAAAGAAGATATGGGTCTGGGCATGTTCAGAAGCAGCCCTCAGAATTTCACATTCTGTGTCTGTTTACTGGCTCAGAGCCCCTCAAGAGCTCCCAGCTCAGGCACCGGCCTCTTGTACAGGACAGTGGCAGGGTCCAAGTAGCCTACGATACACAGATTTTCCTCTCTGTCCTGTCATCACAACACTACAATATGGTAGAAACAGTCACTTTATCCACACCCCACTCCTTGTCTCCCCAGGTATCAGGCCCTGGACAAGGCACTTTTGTGGGACCATCATGACCCCAACCCTCATAAGACAAGGTAAACCACTCCTACTTTACAGGCAGAAAGCACAAGGCCACAGGTTTTGGCCAGCACCAGGACCATGGTCGTAACTGTACCTCCTACCTGCCCACCCACAAGCAGCTGTTTCATAGGTACCCACCCATGTGAAGCCACATTGCCATAACTGTCCCACCTGTGTTACCAAAGTCCCAGCTTCCACATACTGTGAAGTCCCTTCAGTGTCTTCAGGGAACCCAGTAGGTCCTGCCAGACTGCTACAGTACAGGCACATGAAGAAAGGTGAGAGAAGCACAACAAACATACTGAGAGAGGAATAGGGATGCACCATCACACAGGAATAAGCTCTTCATCCAAGCCTGTTGTGTAAGGGTCAACCTTCCTCCTTCCAGCATAACATAGCTGTGTACTAAGTGCCAGGCAGTGTGGTTGAATGAGGCCAGGCTGTGCAGTAACCACTGAGTATCAATGTTTCCCAAAAGGGACTGGGGTTCAGGAGCTCTTCCTGGACAAGAGCCACCCTGTACTTCTCCCCAAGGGTATCCCGTCCATTCACCAAGCCTGGAAGTCAAGAGGATGCTGCTTCTTGAGCCATAACTTGCTGAGACAGTCTCTATGCAGGAGGCACTCAACTAGGCCAGAGGTGGCACCTACCCCACCTGCATGGTCCCAGCATCCAGTGGTGGCACACACTGTGCTCCTTGCTTGCATCTGAAAGTGCCCTCTGCAGTACCCTTCCTGTGAGAGGCCCAGGGCCCAAGGAAGTCCAGGTGCTGGGGATGGTTTCCTCTCACCTACACCTCGTTGGTATCCCTGGGTGACATCAGTAGACCCACCAGGCACAGAGCTGCCCTGCCCAGGCAGTGTACTTGCACTGGCAGCTTCTACCTAATGAGTAGCTGAGACTGGGTAGTAATTACTAGGCCCTTCTACCTCTGGGTCACTCTCCCTACTGGCTCTGCTGGACTCCAGTTCCCAAGGGCCCAAGAACACAACCCTCCTTCACTGCAAGGATATGTACCAGGTGGTGGTAAACCCTCACCGCTCCCTGAGAAGATGTGAGAGAAGCAGAGCCTCGCCTTTCGCTTCTCCAAGGCAGGCTTGGGGGCCAGGGCCAGCTAACGGAAGGTTCCTGGAAGGCAGCTAGAGCACTTCCTATCTGAAGCAGATCTCTCTGATCCCTGTCGGCACCTCCATGTAGGCAAGCAACCCATCATAATGTGAGGGGACTCCTTTTAGAAGGCATCACATAGAGGAGGGTGCTGGGCATGGTGTCCAGTCACGGGCCTCACTGCTGTGCCCTAACACTGCTGGGCACAGACCGGGCCTCAATAATTACAGAGGGTAGGGAAGGCAGAGGAAGGAAATATGTAGTAGGCAGGAAAGCCCAATGATTACACTCTCCCCAGAAGTCAGAAGCCAAGATGAAGGCCAGTGGGATTTCCAGATGAGGCAAGTAGGGAACAGATGGCTGGCACAGACAAAGAGGCTGCTGTGCTGATGATCCAGAAGGTTTGCAGCAGGCTTACTGGCTCTGGGTGGGAAGGTGCTATCTGGTCCATGTCTGAAGGGGTAGGGGATCAGCCAGGTGACTTTGTGGAGGAGGAGGGTCAGAGCATGCCTCTTGGCCCCATACAGTAGCCTGCATGCTCTTTTGCCTGCTACCAGGAGGGCTGGCACTGGATATTCCTGTGATGGCACATAGGCAGGCATACCACAAAGGCAGAATGGCCTGAGAGTCAAACCAGACTGCCTGGCTTGGGACCCTCCCTTATACAGCCCCTGTGCCAAACAGTAGCCTGCCTACAGGGTCACTTGCCTTGGGGCTCCATGCCCAGTGGCCCAGGAGCACAGGCCCACACCACATGGCCACACAAAAGCTTACTTGCCTCCCGCCCTGTGACAGGTACACAGCAGAGCCCTATATAAGCCCCATGAAACACAAAATGACAACAGAAGCTGCATGGAAGCCAGCTTCTGAATCTGAATGGAGACTGGCAACAAGGAATGCCATTCTTCTCATCACTTTTCACTCTGGAAAGTAGCTACTTTTTAAAATAAAAATGATGCTTATGTTAATAATACTAGGTTCTTTTCAAATGGCAAAATTAAAGGTTTTTTCGCGTTTTTAAATGTATGTGGTCTCATTGTATGTTATGAGCTGGTGCCAAAAGAAACCATGAGAAGACCCCATGAAGGTAGCTTCAGAGGTCTCTCTGAGGTTAATCTCTCTTGAAGTGAGCCCAGAGCCCCAGATGTATCTCATTTTTATTGAGGGCTAAAAGCAGGCTAAGGAATGTGCATAATCACTTTAGTGAAGGAAGACTACAATCTCTACTGACCGCCACCATTTGCCTAACACTAGGTTCACACAAATGCAAACTGATAACATCCCAAGCTAGGGAGGAGACAACAAACAGGGAGCCAGGAGAAGCTGCTATCTGCCTCCTTGAATCCTTGCTTTCCGGGATTCACAAGTAACAGACAGCAGCTGTTCCTGGGTTTTATGGTTCCCTGCTTCTTGGGACCCTAATTAGGCTTTTGTCTCATCTCTATATTTCTACATGGTCTGATGACTGAACCCCAACAGTGCTGAGCTATATCCCCAGCCCTTCTCATTTTTAAATTTTGAGACAAGGTATCACCTAGTTACACAAACTAGTCTCAAATGTACAATCTTGCCTCGGCCTCACAAGTAGTTAAGATTACAGTGTGCATGGCCTGCACATTACAATAGGCACTACATATTGTACATGTACAATAGGCATTACATATGCCTATTTAATCTCTGATATGGTAAACACTGAAAGCTATAATCCTTGGAAATTCAACATGTTTTCAGTGTAAAGAGGTCCTGCCAGAAGAGCTGAAGAACTCTCTGTATGACTCTACCCTGAGAGAGGGCCCCTGGGGGAAACTGAGGGACAACAGTGGTGAGCCAGAACCAAGACAGGCCTGAGAGAAAGGACTGCTCAGATATCACCCCAACCAGTGTTGGATGTCACACAGGAGTGACCCAGGGATGGAACAGGAGAGGAGATGGCCCCTCAATCAGGAAGTTCCAGGTAGTCAGTAGTTGTGGCAAGCTGAGCAGATTTCCCTCACCCCAGCCAGGGCCCACAAACCTGCAGCCTTGCTGAGAGGCCTATCACTGCTCAGAAGAGATGCAGGAAGCCCTGGAGAGGCTATCTGCCCAGACTGGCCACTGCTCTGAGAGCCAGTAACAGGAGGGCTCCTGGGGAGGACTCATCTGAGGGTAATGATGACAGGTCATAAGCAGATGCAAGGTAACCACTACTGCCCCACATATGCAGGCAAAGTGTACAACATGACCCAGGAAGTACATACCCAGCATCCTTCTGTATTCGTGGAACTTATCTGTGGATTCTACCAACTGAGGATCAGAAATATTCAGACGAAACTGTGCCTCCAATGAACATGCCACAGGACTTTTTCTTGTTCTTATTCTCTAAGCAATAGAGTAGGCCAACTATTTACACAGTGGTAGCACGGTACTACCTATGAGGAGATCCAAACATGATTTATTGTATATGGGACGTTTTGCATAGGTCCTGTGTGAAAACAATACCGTCACATAGGAGGCACCTGGGCATCTGTGGATGTTGATATTTGAAAGGTCCTAGAACCAATCCCTGAAGACACCAATGGACAGATATATAAAACTGTGGGTTCATATTTCCAACGTGATATTACATACTACAAGGGTTTATTTTGTGTGTTAGTTTACTGTAGTTTACATCATATTTCTTGATATCTGAAATTTGGTTACTGATACATGCATTTGTTTTTGTTGTTACCAAAACACCAATCTAACCTTTTCTACAGCCCTACAGCAAGACGCTTACTGGTGTTCCTCATCCATCTCCAGCCCCCATCATCCTCCAAACCTCTGCGGCCATCAACATACCACATAGCAGGCCACTGGCTCACATAGCACTCCCAGGGCCAGGCCTGCTTAGGGGGCCAACATCTGGCTGCTTGAGGCCACCTGGCATCGTCAGGCCTTTCTACAGACTGGGGACACAGCCAAGTAAGGTGGGGCCAGGAACTTGGCAGATTCAGACGCTGCAGTCCAAGCCCCTCAAGGGCTCCTGAGGCTGTATTCCTTGTGCCAGCCCAAGGTAGGAGGGGAGGGGTGCTGCTGAAAGGGCAACTGAAAGGAAAGCCCCTTACCTGGAAAGACCACAAGCAAAGTCAGACTGCCTCCACTCCTGCTTCCCAGCCCTCCACTTCACTGGCTCCACTGAGCAAAGCCACTCACCTCCGCAGGTGTGCCCTGCCTTTCAAACACAACACTGGAGTGCCCTGCCCAACATCAAGGCCACCCAGTGCACATACCACATTTAGGCATGTGACACAGACTTAACTACATCACCCTGCTACTCTGGGGACACCTCCGCCAACAGGGAAGATGTGGACCAATACAGCAGCCCCAGTGCTGTGCATACCAACAAAAGAAGGTTTTAAAGAAAAGGAAACTAAGAAAGAGCAGCATGTGAGGCTGCAGGCCACAGCAGAGTTTGTGGGCCACTCCAAGAAGGGCCATGGTCACATATGGCCTGGACACCTTGCCAACCATTTCTTTTCCCTTTAAACTTCCACATTTTGTTTTTGTTTCAATTGTCCTACTTCCATGTTCCCAAGCACTGCCCCACAAAGCTACAATGAACACCAGTGGGTGTGCCCCAGTCACAAAAACTTGTGTAGAAGGAAAAACAAACACAAGGCAGAAAGAATGGGTGGCACTTCCGTGCAACACACACCATCTTCCCTCCTAAATCAGTCTGAGGCAGGGAGCACAAGAAAGCCCTGCTCCCTGAAGCTTGCCCCAGCACTGGTTACCACCAATAGCCACAGAAGGACCCATCCAGGGTTTGCTCAGCCCATCCTGCTGGCTCCTAAGCCTGGGCCTTGCTCAGTGCCCACAGCACATCTAGGCAAACACAGGAAGCAGAGTTTGGTGTTTCTGTTTCCATGGCTATTACCAAGACAATGAAAGAAACACTGGGCCAAAAGATTGTTAACACACGTGTCATGACTGAGATGGCCTCCAGGACCCACCCTTCCACACAAGTGACCACAGCAGAGACCACACTTGCCACAAGGCAAGACACTATAGATGAGCACAGCCTTACTGGTGTCCCACCTAAGCACACCCAGCTACAACATGGGCACAGAGCCCATGCACTGGCTTTCTAGGACCCCGGGAGAGGCCTCCTGAGCAGGTGCAGGGTGGACAACCCCAGGCAACAGCTGGACACAGGAGGCACCTGGGAGGGCAAACACAGGCCTCCCACTGTGCTCCCAGACACACCTATGCTGGGAAACTCGCTCTGCCACCTGCCAGCCCAACCTACAGAGGATTCTGTACCACCTCTGGGGGAATCACATCCTGTCGGTGCCCTGACAGCTTTGGGGACACTTGGTACCAGGCCTCCTGAGGGATGCAGGACAGAGAGAAATGACTTGTTGCTGAGGGTGTCCTGGTACACGTGGCACTCAGACCTGTCCTTAAAGGGACTCTGAGTGCAACACCCCACATGCAGACACCTCCACAAATGCAACCCGAAGGCCAGCTGGGACAGCCCTCAGGGAAAGAGCCTAAGTCATGCTCTGCCACAGGGCTACCACAGAGAGCTAGGACAGAGACAGCTCTTCCACCCTGCCTATGTGCCTCTGTGAGGGCTATTCCTACTTTTGGGGTCCTACTCTTTCTCTTAGGAAAACCCTCTAACACCCTCCTGCATACTTCACATTCCCTCCTCCTTCATGTTTCTAGGGCACTTGTCCTCAACATCCCTGCTGGCATGAGAATCCAAAGAACACATTCATCTCGAAATGCTTCCGTGCCAGCATGCAGCCAGAGAACTCATGATCCTGGGTACCCCAGCTGAGGAAGAAGCCTGATACACTGTCAAAGGAAACTGGGTCATAGCAGAACATGATGGTACACATCTATCATGCCAGCTTTGGAGAGACTAAGGCAAGAGGACTGAGAATGAAACTCAGCAGTATAAAGTTTCTAGATTTGATCTCTAGTACAGGGGAGGGGGAAGCAGCTGGGTCATGGCAGCATCAGCCATGATTACACACAGCGGACACACCCCAGTGTTCAACCATGGGCGAATGGGGAAACAAATGTGCACATCTTCATACCACCGTTGCCTAGAATAGAACAGCTAGTGAGTGAACACAGATGAACTTTAAAGGGTGCACTATTTACTGAATCTGCTAAGAGACCAGATAGCAGGACTCCATCTGTAAGAAGCGCCAAAACCAAAAAATCTATAGAAAGTGGATTGGTGTTGCCTCAGACAGGGGTGTGGCAACTGCAGTGGACCTACAGGTTCTTTTGAGGGTGATGGCAACATTCTAAAATTAATCCACAGTGAAGGTTACAAAAGCCTGTAATTTCACTAAAAAATTATTTAATTGTACACTTGAAACAAGCAAACTCTGTAGTATGTAAATGATACCTCACGAGGCTGCTGAAACAAAATCCAGAGACTGGCAAGTCCAGCCGGGTGCCAGTTAGCCGGAAACATCCTCCCAGGAGCAAAGCAAGGAAGAAAACAAAGCATTTACACTGCAGATACCTGCACACAGGGCTTTCCTATGCAGAGCAAAAGGCTGGTGAGGGCAGCTCCAGACAGGCTGGAAGGCCTGGGGCTATTTAGCAAATATTTGTCAGCTGAGTAAGAATCACAACCTTTAGCTGCATTCAGCACTACACGGCCCACACTGGCTTCGGCCTTTCACCAGCATCAGAGAGCTCTAAAGGCCACCTTGCCCACCATCCCTGAAGCCTGGAACGTGAAGAGGAGACAGTCGCTGTGAAGGCACTTGCAGCTCTGAAAGAAGAGTTAAGAATGGCCAGGAAAGGTGCCCCCGCAACAGTGTTGAAGAGGCACTGCAGAGGGGTGGGGACTGGCAGGAGGGCTGGAGTGTGGCCACCAGTCAGAAGGGGAGGAGGGCCATTTCCTCTTCAGAATCCCAGGTGTTCGGGAGCTTCTGGAACCTGCTTTCTGTCGATATAACTTAAGCTGCATTTCTGCATTCTTCTCACAAATGCCTGCTGCTGCCAGTGTAGCAGACAAAAGTGCCTTCTAAAGTACCAATGAGTACATGGAAGATTCCCTCCCTCTCACAGTGTGGCCTCCTCTTGGGTGGTGCCCTGCTGTTGGCTGCCCAGAACAAAGTTTGACTGTACAAGAGGTGGGAACCCTTTGAAATCTATAAATTAGTTTTTGTAAGAAAAAAAAAAAAAAAGGAAGGAAGATGTCTAACTACACAATACTTCAACAGCAAGCTCAAGGCAACGCCAAGCACGGAAGCACACAGGAAGAGAGGCAGCTGAGAGCCACACCTCACAACACTCTCCAGCCAAGTGCCAGCAAGGTCCACCATCAAGTCCTAGTGCCAAGCTCTGCTCTGGCTTTCCAGGGCACATTTCCCTGCGGGGCCTCCCTTCTCAGGGTAGCTGGAGCATGAAATACAAGGCTGCTCTATGCTCAGCAGGCCTAACTAACTCCCCCCAGTGAAAAGGAAGATGTGGTTTTCACTTGCATGTCTGCAGACCACTCGTCTGGTCCTAGTGAAGAAAGGGAGGGCAGTGAGTGCTCCCAGTTGCTACCCTCAAGTCTATGCTTTATCATCCAACAGGAATTAATGAAAAGGAACCTTTCCTTTGGAAAAAAACAAGCCTTTAAAGCACAAAAGAATTATATTCCAAGCTATTTACCTAGCAGACACTGAATGGTTGGAATTAGGAAAAATATCAAGAAAGAGTAAAAAACAATACATTTCCTGATTCTTCCAGTCCAAAACCCAGTTTAGGATTAATGGCAGATGAAAGCCCCAGCACTGAGCACACAGAGGCCCTGGGATAGGAGCCAGCTTCTTCGCTTATGCTGACCCCTCAGTGTCTCTTCTCCAAGGGAGGAGCCCAGGGAGGTAAACAGTGCACACAGTGGGCCAGCCCAGGGTGTCTGTGCTCTTGCCCTGCAGCTTTCCTCTTATCTTCATACTAGCTGTGAAACAAGCAGGGGGAGAAGAGATAAAGGACTCTGTGGGCTACCTGGACTCCACCATTCCAGGCCACCAGCCTGAAACCAAACTACCAAGAAAGAACTATATTTGTTGACTAAAATATGTCACTTAAGAAAGGAGATTGCATTTAAATAACTGTTTAAGTATTCGAGACTCCCAATGACCACTCTGCCACCTGCTAAATTTAAAAACACATAGGTACACAGAGACAACCACACTGCCTACATCTTAGTTTCTCTTTAAAAATTTCCACTTCATTTCTGAACTGCAACCTTGTTTTCATGAAAAAGGAGCAATGAATACTCATTTCCTTCCCAGGGGCCTTGGAAGCACCAGCATCTCACTGCTCCTCCACCAGTACCTGGACAGTTCCTAGCTTGGGGCAGGAGGTGAGGGCTCAGCTGAGCTTCCTGAGTGGGCTGCTCAGGACCCAAGTCTTGACACGAGTCACAAGAATCAGTCCCTCAGAAGCCTAAGCCCCACGATGGTCTGGATATTGACAATGATGACAGTAAAGGCCATAAAGCCTTGGTCACACGGACTACTGATCCGTCTCTGGGCCCAAAGCAGCTGCTACTTATGGACACACACATACTACCCAAGCACACACACTGCAGCGGGCAGACTCAGCAGCCTAGCTGATCAAGCAGGTCCTGCTGTCATGAAGCCCTGTGAATGCAACTACTAGGAGGCACCAGGAAGCAAGCTGCCTCCAGTGCATCCGGTGGGTAAATACAGAAAGCAAGCATCTGACTCCAAACAGGGCGAACATAGGTGTGTGCCCTGAACTCTGGGGAGCCTGTGGACTTCAGAGATCCGGTACAAGATGCTTCGGTATACTGACAGTTGCCAACATCGCTGCAAGCCAAGCATGTGCTGGCCTTTACCTCAGCTTACCCTTCCACAAGACTGGACTGCAAGTTCCATGATTTTCTTCCAGTGAGTGACTTTGAAAAGCAGCTCTAGAGAGGCGCACACCACCAGTAAACAGACAGGTCGAGTGGCAGGGCTGCCTCTCCGGTACACCGCCCTGAGTCCTGCACCCTGACTCGCCAGCCCCTGGCTTGATTTGCCCCTGGGCGGGGGGTTCATCGCCTGCGGTACCGTGTCAACAGTGCCCACCCCCAGGGCCCGAGACACAGAAACCCCTGTGTACCGAGACGGACCAGCTCTGGGCTCCACATCCACCCAAACCCTCGCGGCTGATCTCAACCTGAGTAAGCTGACTCCGCTGTGGGGCCGGGACGGAGGCGCCCGCCCTCGGTCCTCCCCAAAAGTAATTTTAAAAGTCTCTTCAAGCAGAATAACTTTCGCTGGCCCCAGGACGAAGGCCGACTGGTGCCCCGCTCGTCACCCTGCAGTGAGGGGATTCGGCCTCGCGGGACTGGGCCTTGCGCCCGCCCCCTCCGCCCGGCACCGCGTCCCACCTCAGAGCCTCTGCCGCGGACTGCCGCGCCCAGCGAGCCCGCCGCCACCGGACCTGTCCCTCCGCGCCCGGCCGCTGCGCCGGCGACTCACCCCATGAGCCAGTCCATGGCTGCGCGGGGCCCGCGCCTGCTCGGCCTCAGCCCCGCCGGCGGCCGGAAGTAAACACTCGTTTGCTCACGCCCGCCGCCGGAAGTGACGCGCGCAGCCTGCTGGGACGCGTAGTCCCGGCGGCCTTTGCGACCCTGCCCGCCCCACTGCTCCCGCAGAGTTGGAGTCCTGGTGGAGACTGGCTTCTCAAGCTCCGAGGCTGCAGCTTTCGGGATCCCGGCCTGTGACCTGTGCCTCAGTTTCGGGCCTCGGAAACTCTGGAACAAGCGAAGGTGCACTGGTGTGCCCAACGCAAGTGCCCTGGACCCAGGCGTGCCCACCCCAGTGTCCCCCTCGGTCCGTGTGCCTCCAGGTCCCAAGAGTGTGCCAGGAACTCCGCAGCCCCAGTGGCAGTACTGTCTGCCCTGGCCTGTCCTTGGCCTACTGTGCCCGCATTCTAGCTGTGACCCTTGTCCCCGCCGCCCCCTGCTCTTTCACTGTCCATTGTACTCGTTCCTGAACTAGGACTATTCCCCACAGCACCAACTGTCCCCTTGTTGGCCCCTCCCTCAGCAGGCTGTGCCCTTGCCATCTCAGCTGTCCCCCTCCCAGGGACCCGTGCTGGTCTCCTAGAGTTCCCTGGACTGTCTTTTCCTTCCATGAGCTATACCCCTGGCTCTTGGCTATTCCCCTCATCTTGCGTTTTACTCTCACCCTTGGGTCTTCCCATGTTGGGTTGGGATCTAAACTACCAGCTGCTTTGTTCCAGGGCCTGGTTGGCATCAGAAGCTCAATGGTGGCCTGTAAAGGGCTGAGTCCCCATCCCTCCCTCCCTGGGAAGATGACTCCCAGAGCAGTCATGAGTGGAGGGGGGCCTCCGTGGGTGGGCAGCCCAGCCACTGGACATCAGACAGCTTCAGGCCAGCTGTCCACCATAATGCAAGCAGAATGCGCTTAAGACAGTGCTCACCTCACCTGAAGGGCCTACTCCTGTCTCCAGCCTCTGCCCCATGCTGGAGGCTCCATCCCTCCTTAGGACCTTGAGGCAAACTTGCTCACCAACCACTTGAGGTGGCTTGCTGAGGAAATACTAAGGCAAGAGGAGAAAAATTCATCTAACATGGAAGTTTCAGAAAGAGCATGCAGATACCTGCTAGCCTTCATTCCCACCACCCCCATTTGGCCAGTGATGACTTTTCCTGTTCCTGTCCCTGTGCTATGCTGCAACTCAGGGTGGCCCAATGCATTGGTGCTGTAGAGAGTCAGCCCTTTGTGGTCCTGCCTGTTTTTGGCAGCCACCACAACTGTTCACCTGGACTGGTTTTCACAGACTTACTGGTGTCTTCCAGCTCCCAGGGGGACTTGGACTTCACTTAAAGATGGGATATGTTCTGAGAACCAGTGCTTTGGGCCATCTCATTGTGCAAACATCGTAGCATGTGTCTACCCAAACCTACACGCTGTAGCCTGTGGTGTGGGCTATGTGCCATAGCCTCTTGCTCCTTGACTACAGACCTGTTCTACTGAAGACTACGTAGTTATAACACACTGCTATTCGTGTATCTGAGCAAGTTTGTTTATCCAGCATCACCACAAACTTGTGAGTAATGCATTATGTAAGATGTTGTGACTGCTGTTACATCAGTAGGCTTTAGGGATTTTTCGGCTCCATTATAATACCTCCCACCCCCATGGTGGGGATCAGCCTCAGAGTCTTATGTGTCCTAGGCAAGTACTTTACCACTGAGCTACACACTCAGCCCCTCTATTATAATCTTATCGGACCGCTGTCATTTACTGACACAAGTGTTGTCACACAGTCCATGATTGTAAACATGTCTCTAAGAACTCCAATGTATTGCTAAAGAGGGCTGCTTTGCTCCAAAGCCCCGGGGCCCTTTTGCCTCATTCAGTCCAAACTAGCCTGTCTAGCCCTACCCATCATGTGATAGAACTGCTTGCACTGAGGCTCAACCACACCTTTTTCTCAGGAGCATGCATGGAGCTTGTGTATTTACTGGTCTCTTGCCATCTAGGGGAGAACGGTCCTTGGTGAGCAGTGTGTAAGGTTATGAGATGCTGCTCATCTTTTTCTCCTGCATTGTCTACCTCTCTCTTCCTTTGTCCTCTTCATCTGCCTTAGTAATTGCATCCTAAGCAGTCATCTTCCTGTGTAGATAGGGTAGCCAATGTGATGGAGTGAAAGCTTCTTGGGGGAAGTTGTATCCTTTCTCACCATCTTCAAACCTCTAGTCACTGCTTCCCAGAAAGAATGGGAAAATAATAGTGGGAGCTAGATGCCATCGTGGAGCCTGAGGCAGGAAAGAAAGGCACAACAGAAAGACAGGGAGAACCTGGGCTCCTGCAAAATCCTGAAGCCTCTTTGGCAGCCCTTAACTTCTTAACCGTTTGAGTCCCAAGCAGCGCGATTGCGCTGCTGAGATTTTATGTCAAGAAAACCCAGCACATTTCGAACATTGTGGACAACTGACGGTGCGTTACTGATTGTTGAAGTTGCGCGCTCAGATTTACTGATGCAAGTACACCGAGATATTGCTTTACTCTTAACTATTTCCTTGTAGATTATGTATGCATTTAAAACCATGCGGTTGATTATGTTAAAGGCTACCTTTTCCCAGTATTTAACTGATCTTTGTTCATCGAGATAGGTATACAGCATTTTATCCAATTCATCGATGAAAAATAAAGTGCTATCGCGCTGCTTGGTATTTCTCGACATAAAATAAAACAAGCGCTATCACGCTGTTTGGGTCTTTTCACACTCATTTAGAGAAAGCGCGGTTGCGCTGTTCGGGATTCTTCGACAGTGTTTTTTCAATACCCCCTGGGACTCAAACAGTTAATCTGCCTTTATTTTGGTTAAAAATAGTTTTGATTCAATCACTCTTCTTCCCCCTTCCTGGCACTTGAAGCTGAAGGCAGTTGTCTAGTTGGCACACCCATCAATATGTAGATCTTTCCCCCAGAGGTCTGATGTCTATGCATGACATGCATCTTTCACTTTGGAGGTGAAGTCTTGGCTTTCCCAGACCCCTGAATCCCCCAGGCAATGGGTCTGTAAATTCTCCTGGGCATATCCTTCTGGCAAGTGCATGGAACCTCTCATTTGTCCGACGTCCACGCTTTAGTACCCTGTGGTGGAATGGTGCGAGGTCACTGTGTTGGGTTGTGACATGACCTTCAGGAACTAGGGCCTCAAAAGCAATTACAGCAACTGTGGTGGTACTGAGTTTGCTGTCCTGATGGGCTTATAATAAGAGCCAGCTCGCCCTCCTACCACCACTGTCCCCCAGGGGGCACGGCCCTCACAGTGCTCTTCAGGTGGGCAGCCCCAGACCCTTCAAGCTAAGCCACCCTGCTGACTTTGTAGTTAGGCTGTGCATGTTGTTGGAGCATCATGGTCAAGAGCTGACATGCTGGCCAGCCACTGAGCAGGTGCTCACACGCCGGAAGCTCCCCTCAGCTGGTTTCTTTCTTTTATTTTTAGTTTAATTGATTAATTTATTTTTTTGAGACAAAGTCTTACTAAGTATTCAGGCTGGCTTTCAATTCACTATGTAACCCAGGTTGACTGCAAACAAGGTGATGCTCCTGCCTCAGTTTCTTGAGTTCTGGGATTACCGGCATGCACCACCATGCCCAGTTTAAGTTTTTATGAGTCCATGTTTGCCGTACATAACGATTTCATTCCTGATGTGGAGTTGGCACATGCACATCACGCATTCAGTTCTTTCATCTTCCCTCTCCTATTTGCAAAAAAATCTGTTAGCTACTGTCTTTTTAATTTTGCTTTTTAGTTTATTTATATTTTGGGATTCTTACAGGAAAGAAACCATACAAAACTTAAGCTTGTATGTCCAGTTTATTTTACTTAATGTCTCAAGTGTTTCTACAATGACTTCAGTTTATCCTTCCTTACCGTAAAGTTGTACTCCATTGTGTGTGAATACCACATTTTCTGTTGATGAACACATGCACTGCTTCTAAGATTTAGCTATTGTGAGTTGTGCTGCTATAAACATGGGTGCACAACTAGCTCTGTAATACTGTGATAGTTGATACATAGTGTCAGTATGAGGAAACTTGGCTGGATCAGCTCAGTTGGTTCCAGGCTGTGGGGATACCATCCTGTAGGATGCAGAGGGCCTGCCCTGGGACGTGATTGGTCACACCCTGGGGTGTTATTGGGTCCACCCTAGGGCCAGATGGGCTACCCCAGAGTGACTCAGCACAAAAAGTATATAAAAAGGAGTTGAGGAAGACTTTGAGTGGCCCTGCCCTGCCCCACTTCCTTGGAGAAGTCCTGGTCTTTGGAGGAGCTTGATCTTCACAGTCATGCCAGCTTCAGACAGTGGAGCACTGGTGCAGAAGAAGGAAGAGAGAGGCTTGATGGATGCCACAGCCGTTGCTCCTCTTCTGCTCTTCATTGTTTTCTGCCACCACGAGCTGCTGTCATTTGCCTTGGAGCCAGTGGAGTATGAACTGAAACCTCCACAAACTGTGAGCTAAGTAAACCTTTCCTTCCTTCATTCTGAGTGTTGGGTATTTGTCTCAGCAATGAGTAAAAAGTAATGAAGACAAATATGTGACTCTTTAGGAAGCTAATAGAAAAATAGCTAGGTCCATCTGATTCTATTTTTAGTATCTTTTTTTTTCTTTAGGAATCTCTACATTGATTTCTGTGGTGGATGTACCAGTCTGCATTCTCTCCAATACTATAGAAGGGTTCCGCCCCTTTCCCCCTGGAACCTTGCTAGCATTTGTTATTTGAGTTTTTAAAAATTTAATTAAATTAATTTTTTAAAGTAGGAATTGACTCTGGGCTCCTCTGAGGAGAAAGTGTGGCCAGGAGGTGGAACTGGAGGGTTTTCTACTCAGCCTTAAGCCAAATGACCAGTGTCCTTATAAAAACAAGACATGGGGACACAGCTGTCAGAAGCTGTGAAGTGACCTGGAGCACATCTCCCCCCACGTCTTCAGAGGAACCTTCTGGGGACAATGGAGACTGTGTCCTTCTAAGCCACTCACTGGTGGCATTTTGTGATAACTCCCTTGGAACTAAGAGGCCTAGGCTCTGAGCCTCACTTCATCTGCCCAGTTTGGGGGTCCCTTGGCCAGGAAGTGATAGGTTTGGTGTTTCAAATCATGCTCTACTCCAGACTGGGGGAGCCCAGAAGGTTGGACCCATGGGAGCGCTGTGGTCACTGTCCCCAGTAGAGTGGGGAGAGCTGGGCCTCTAAGGTTCGACCTTCTGGCCAGCCAGGTCCTGGGGGACAAAGGTGATTCTAGTCCACTGCTGTCCAGAAACCAGCCCAGACACTGCTGCTGCAGCCTTCCCTCTCACTATGCTGGCTGGACTGCTGTCCTTCCCTGGGGTCCACTTGCTACCCGCCTGTTGTCTCTGCTCTGCCCTTCACAACGAGTTGGGGACACAGTCAGTGGCCAGGGACACAGCACCCCTCCCACCCTGCTGTGTTGCAGAGAGAGCTTAGTACAGGCAGGGCACATGACCCACACCCTCTTCCCTCGGGACAGTGGGAACAATGGCTCCCTCTTACCTCGGGAACTGGCGCTGGCTCTGGGGACAGCCTCTAGTGAAGCCGTGGGCACCACCAGCTGCTGCGTCTCTGGGAAGCAGAGAGGCCCAGCCTTGTCATGGTGACCCCATGTCCTACCACCTACAAGGGGTAGCATTTGTCTGACCGAGAGAGAAGCTGCTTCTTTGGGAGCTCCTATGGCTCGTGGCTCTTTCTTTGAAGGCCTTGGCTACGTTCCTGTCCTCATAATGGGCCATGCATTGATTGTCTGTTATGGAGACACTGATGCTCCTGGAGGGCAGGATTTACCTGAGTTCCCTCGAGGAACGTAGGGAGCTGAAACTACAGCATTGTTTCCTCTCCAGGCCTGGAATACTGGAGAAGTGGCCACCGTGGGGACAGCAGGAGACCGTCACCCTAAGTGTCCTCCTCAGCAAAGAGCAGGAAATTGCCATTGTGATGCATTTGTCTTAGCATGGGTTGGGGGTGCTGGTGCTTCTAAGGAGACGGGAGCACAGGTCAAAGGGCAGTATCCCCAAAGCTGTTTCCAGGCACAGGTTTGGCTTCATGTGTGTGAGCAATGGCAGCCTCTATGTGTCGGCTCTCAGCAGCCCTGTGTCAGGTGGCTTCACCTGTGCTGTGCCCCAGGAGGTGGCAAACCAGTGCACCTACCTCCAGGCTATGACCACCTGCTGTGTGCCCATGTCTGGAGCTACCGCCTGTCCCACTCACACTGGTCCCTCCCAGTTCAAGTTCCAGAGGACTGGGATGGCCCTCCAAGCTCCTGCCAGCCAGAGTCCACTGAGGACAGGCACTTCCATTCCAGAAAAGCCAGCCCTGCATTAACTGGGACTGCTTTCCCGGGGGAGGCTGTGGGCTCAGGCAGAGAGCACCACCAGCTTCAGCTCAGATGCAGTGCCTGGTCTGCCTGCCCCACCCTCCCTGAGATGCTGCCTGCGCCACCGATCTGTGCTGTGGGACCTACTAAATGTAAACCGAGTGGACCAGCAGGGGCTGCACCCGGCTCCTGGCATCACCGTCACACATGACCACAAGCAGATGGGCTGCAAACAGCAGAAGTGGATCCTCCGCTGTGCTGAAAGCCAGAAGAGTCCAAGGCCAAGCCTCAGAGGGGCATTGCTGTTACCCTTCTGGCTCCTGGTGGCCCCTACAGTCCCTGGTCCTCCAGGGTCCCAGGTGTTGGTGCACAGCTCCAACCTCTGCCTGCCTTTACACAGCTTCTCTGTGTCTGAATTTCCTTCCTATGACGACCCTTGTCACTAAGCCCTGCTCCCCAGCATGAGCTCGTGCTAACAGGACCACATATGCAAAGAGTCTGTTTCCCAGGTGCCAGGGATCAGGACTGGAGTATAGTTCATGCCACCATTCCTTAGTTGTGTCACCTGGGAGTCCTCCCAAGGCCCCAGAGAGTCCCAGCTGGGGACTGAGCTGGGCATCACTTGTCACCAGCCAGCTCTGGTGTTTGGTGATGATTCAAGCCACCTGCAGAAGGAGGAGCCAAGGGTGACCTTGTCGCTTCCCACCTTCCAGGTTCCTGGCGTCCTGTGCACCCGAGTCTTCAGCAGCCCTAAGATCTATTTGCCCTGTGCTGTCTGGCCTGGCCTCCCTCTCCATTTGCCACCTGTAGCAGAGAAGAGAGGGGAAGCTGCCTGGAAGATGTGGTTGCGAGCAGGCTGTGGGTAGCCATCCCATGTCCTTTGGCAAAGGGCAGCTGCGGTGCTGATGGCCTGCAGACGCTTGCTGCTGAGGACTCCCGAGACCGCTCTGTTCACAGAGGAGCACAGGCGTGTGGATGTGTGTAATGCTGTCTACTGCCTGGCTTCTACCCACAGCTCCGGGCGTCGGGATCTGGGCCCTGAGTGTCTGTTGTGCTGCAGAGCGCATCTCAAAGACACTCTGTGGGCCCTGGGTTGCTATGCTCTGCCCCTTGCTGGTCCTGAGATCCTTGTTCTGGTCCAAAGTCCAAACAAGGAGAGAAAGCCAGCAGAGGGCGCCCTCACACCTCCCTGAGGTCCTCCCTCCTTCCCACAGAGGTCTCCTGGGGGCCTGGGAAAGAGGGGAGGTGGCAGAATTACAGGAAAGGGTGCTCACCCTCCATCCCCAGGGAGTGTCCAGGAAAAGGGGTGCACGGCAGGGTCTACAGCACCAGGATCTTGGGCCATGTGGGGTTGGAGAGAGGGGTCCTTGGGGAAGTTACGGGTCTTGCAGCTCCAGAAGGAGGTCAGAGGGACAGTTTCCTGGGGGACACACCTGAGAGAACTGCCAGTTGCCCCTCCCTGTCCCTTCTTGAAGGACCACCCCCAGAGCCTGGGCATAGCCAGGTGGGGCCACAAGCTGGGACCTCCGGGTTGGAGAGGGCTCAGGAAGGCAAAGTGAAAACCCCCTGTGCCCCTGAGGATCCTGCCACCCACCTGATAGCTTAGTAATTGCTCTTCTGGTCCCTGAAAACCATCCCTTCAGATACCCTAACTGGTGGCCACTACCTCTTCCATCTGTGGTGCCAGTTACTAGTGCAGGACTTTCTAGGGCACAGACATGCCGGTCTGCTCTGTGTGCCCTTGGATAGTGCCCAGGCTTCTCGAGTTGGTGTGGCTACACCACTGCCCACAGGACTAGGCTGGGCAGATGCCAGGTTCAAGTGGGCCATTCAGCCCAGGAGCAGGCACTCTTGTGCCACTGCTCCCACCTGGAGCACTGCTGCTTGTCCCTCAGAGCTTCTCCAGTGCCCCTTCCTCCAGGCAGCCGTTACAGGGTCTTGCACCCTGAGGCCACAGTTACAGGGCTCCTGGGGACCACTGGGACTTGTGCTGCAGGAGGGCTCCTAGGGCCAGAGGTGAGGAGTCTTACTCAGATTCCTGTACCTGAGAGGGGACCTTCCAGGCCCTTCCCTGTGGGCTCTGGTTTTACAGCTAAAAAAATGAGGCTCTGTTCAGGGTAAATCCTGAGGGGATTTGAATGACCTTTTCAGATACAAAAGTTACATTTTTGATTTTATAGGTCTTGCTCTAACTTGATCTTAACCATCCAGCAGAAAAGTATAACCGTGAGGTATAAAAAGTAATGCCATATTAATATGCTGAGCTGTAAAAGGCTGAAATCAACAACTTCTGACAGTTGCCAGTTCTGCTGATAACCCACTACTATTATGGACTATTAGACTATATTAGGTTATTTTGCTGAATTCAAGTACCTAACGATCTTTAGACTGGCTTCAAGTATGAAAAAGTCCTTTAAAGCTTGTTACTTATTTATTTTTTTATTTATTTTCGGTACTGGGGATTGAACACAGGACCTTGTGCTTGCCAGGCAAGCACTTATTCTACTAAGCTATCTCCCTGGCCTGAAAAGATCTTTAAAGACTTCTCCAAATACAGCTTCTCTAAATGCGGTGGAATACCCATCTCTGACAAAACAAAACGAAAAGCAGGGATATGTTGGGAGCCACAAAGCTAGGAAATTGATCAAATATGTGTAGGTGGCACTTGGCCCAGTGCCTAAAGCAAACAAGCTACCTCACTCCTGAGATGAACATCCTGTCTGGTTAAGGTCAGCTATTGGTTGCTAGGCAACCTAGTGTCCTGCTTTACTAACTTCACAAAAGTGTAAATAAAGGACTTTTGTTGTGCAAAAAAAGAGGAAAAAAAATATACATATATATACACACACAAGAGAGTTAGGATAGATATTCAGCTACTTTTTCTTAGTTCATTGAGAATAAACGTTTGTACTAATATTCCTTAGGTAAGATATCATGTCTGCATCTTGTCCTCTGAATAAGTACTAGGAAGACAACAATATTCAATATATTAATTATTGTAATCGTCCCACTAACCTGTTTTGAGACTGTCTCCTTGCTATTTTATCTTTTTGTCTCATTAAAATGAATACAAAAATAAATTAAAAAAGCAAATGAGGCTCTGGAAGTGCGAGGGCTGGCAGTGTCTCTTGGACTCCAAATTGGAGATGCTGAGGTCCGGCTCTACACTGTCCAGGGCCACCGTGTGACATGCAGTGGTACTGAGCCCAAATCCACCAGGAGTGAAAGCCTGGAGCTGGCTCGAGGTTGGGAGAGGCTGTGTGGGTGGAAGGCTGGAGCCTTTCTGGGGCAGGAGTGTGAAAATGCAGTGATGGCACTGGAGTGTGGTGGCTGGGCTGGAGCTACAGACAGAGCCTTGGGAGGGTGGTCCCAACCCTGCTCTGGTGCAGCGGGGCACTGCTGGAGAGTCTTGGCTTCCTGATAGCTCAGCATGCCTTGGGGGCTCCAACCTTCTCTAGCTGGTGATGTCCACGGGGGAGTGAGAAGTGTGCAGCCAGGTGGGGACTGTGAGGCTTCCCTCCCTTTCACCTGCTGCCTCGGGCCCTCCCAGAGGAGGTGACCCATCCCTTGCTGGTGGTCTATCAGGTGAATGTTGCAGTTCTGGTTGCCAGCTGAGGGAGAAGGGGGCCGAGCCACCCAAGGCCACTCATTTCTGAGGCTGGCAGGACAGTTTGAACTGAGGGTCCCAGGCATGGCTCCTGACAGGTGGCAGTGGAAGACAGGCTCTGAAGGAAGACAGAAGACACAACGCTTTTCCCAGTGCCCAGCTGTGCTGAGCCTTCTTCCTTTCACCCAAGGCATGGCAGCCGCGAGAGCTGGGATCTCCTAGTGCCAAGTGTCCGCGTCAATAGGAGCAACAGTTTCCCTGGAGAAACCAGGGGAATGCAGCCTCCTGGGCCTGGCGCCCTGGTTCAGCTCTACAGACATTACGGTTTAGGTCTAAAAGGTTTAGGTCTAAAGCGCACCCCCACCGTCTCATGTGTTTGGAAGGTAATCAGGTCCTGGGGGTTCAGCAGTGATTCATGTGTTGATGAGTTCACAGCTGACTGCACTGTTAGAGGAAGTAAAGTCTGGTAGGAGATCATTGAGGAAGTGATCTGCAGGGCTGTGTCCTGGTCTTTGCCCACACCCCTCTTCCTGGCAGCTAGGAGTTGAACAATTGTTCTTCGTTAGGCGCTTCCACCTTGCTGCTTCTGCCTGGAGCCAGCCAACCATAGACTGCACCTTGGAAACCATAAGCTAAACACACCCATCCTGCTCTAAATTTCAAATGTCGGATAGTTTGTCTCAGCGATGTGGAGACGACTAATGCTAGATACCTGGGTGAGTCCGCAGCCCAGCATTTGGAGAGAAATGTGCAGTATCTAAGCCACTTGGTGTGGGGAGCTTTGTTACAGTGTGCCAAGATGCAAAGCACCTTGGTGTGGGGCTTCTCATGCACTCTGGCACAGGGGGACTCTGCGTGAGTCCAACAAGACAACCAAGGAGAGGGCACAAGGTGCCAGGCAAGGGTGTCAGGGGCCTTCCAGGAAAGCAGAGTGATGGCATCGCAGGAGCTGGGAATGCCCTTCCAGACAGCTGCATATCACCAGATGTGCATGAAGGTCAAGCAGAAACGTTGGCTAGAGAGACAGCTGGGCTATTGGGGCCACGGTGGTGTCTGACCTCTCTGCGGGGTGGGCCCCCAGGGCAAGCGCAGGAGTGGAGGCTGCGGGAGACAAGGAGGGCCTCAGGAGGGGTGGACAGCTGGTGTAGTGATGTGCCTGCCCTGTGCCCCGCCTGCTCTAGCTTCCGCAGTGTGGCGGGCAGTAGTGGCCGCTTCCGTGTCGAGCCACCTGGGGGCGCACGCGAGGCGAGGCTGGCTCCAGAACCAGGACTGGAGCTGGCCGCCCTGTGGGCCTGGCAGTCTTACCGGCCAACAGGTATTTGCACACCGGAACCAGGTGTGGGCTCAGCCAGAGTGGAAGCCAGCGTGTCGTGCCACGGCTGCGGGGCGCAGAGCCAAGGGTGCCCCGACAGCCCTCCACGTCCCCAGGTGTGGTCAGGACGTCCTCATACCCCGCTGCTTCCCTGCTCTATTTCCTATGCTCCCTCAGCTATTTATAGCTTTGTCTGCCCCCCCCCCCCAACCCCCCTGCCCACGGTGCCATCCCACCTGAACGCCGAGGTCTGGCAACGCCTTCCTCCTTGGTGTCCCTATTGCTCTCCCTGGCATACCGGGGCTGCCCGCTGCTCTCACTGAGAGATGTCTGGCTGGAGGGCAGGCTGCTGCTCAGACTCTTCCTTACCGTGACCGCCCCACCGCGGGGACGACACTGGCATCCCGGGAGCCAGGCAGGTCCTTGCTCCTCCGGAGGTGCTGGCAGCTCATAGGAGGTAGAGGAGAGGACACAGAAGCTAAGTGGAAAGGGGACAAGGAAGGCCTAACTGATACTCGTACTTTTAGGAAGTCAAAGTCACTGAGATGCGCCTTAACATTCCCTCTGGTACATCGAGGTTCCTCCCTTCCAGACATGCACACCCCAAATTCTTCAATAATACTATAAATCCATCAACTGAAAAAATAAAGAGCAGTGTCCTGATCCTAAGAAAAAGGAGTAGGCAGAGAGAATACAAAGAATGTTTGAGTTATCTAGTTTAAAAAGCATAAAACAAAGCCAAGCCAGCATGGTGGTGCACACATAGCCCTAGCGCTCCCAGGCTGAGTTCAGGAAGATTGCTGCGAGCTCCCTGCCTCTCTGGAATACACATCGAGATCCTGACTCAACATTAAACAAAAAATGGGCCACGATCTTTCTGGGGCATGGGCCACCTTTTCCTGTGATTTTTTACCCCTTTGAGAAAAGCATGAATGATCCATATTACCAAAAAAAGTGAAACCTGTCTCTTTTGAGAATCGGCCATCTTCCTTTCATGGTGTAGCTTTGAATTTGTGTCTAATCAACTCTCCCTATACCAGTCCCTGACTGAACCTTTTTCCCATGACCTGGGTCAGCCTACCTGTTGTCTTCATCAGTGGGGAAGGTGGTTAGGCTCCTTACCTCAGCTTCACGAGCCTTCTGTGACCCCATCTGGTGACATACAGATGCTTCCTGGATTGGTGAGCCATTATCCTACTAAGGAGGGGGGCACTGGCAGGGAGGGGACAGATCTGGATCTCTCCTGGCTCTGGCACTGGCTCCTGTGTGCACCTCCTGCCTAGTTCAGGAGTGGTGTGGCTTCTGTCCACAGGGCACCCCAGCATGGAGCCGTCACGTGGATGCCTCACCTCCAGCACTGCCCTGTGTTTGCAGGCCCTGGGTTCCGCCTTCCTAGTGCAGCCCTCACCCTGCCGAAAAGGATTGGCTTTCTGCAGAGTGTTCACTCACTGGGCACAGGCTGAGGACCCCTGCTCACTGCCCACCTGTCCAGGTCCACCTGTCCCCTGCACCTTTCCGGGACTCCAGGACACCCCTGCCTTGCCCATTGCTCATACCCCTCTGTGGCTTGTCCTTAGTGCCCTGCTGTGAAGCACTTTCTGTGGCGCTCTGGTATCGCCACCCAGCCTGCCATTCAGACCTCCCAGCCTGCTCTGTCCTTTCTGTCACCCCATAACCCTTTGCAACAACCACTGGGCTTTTGGAAGCTGAGATGGGATCTCCTCCTGCAGCCCTTCCAGCACCCAGCCTCTACTTCTGAGCTCACTGAGGCCCTGACAAATTTACCCACCGACACCAGCTCAGGCTGCGGGGGTCGAGGTGCCACTGAGACCTACATTGCTCAGTGGGGCTGGGACCTGTGCTGGAGCACCAGGGAGCCCAGCCTAGCCCCAGCCTCTTCCTCCAATTTTGAGGGACGAACCCATTCCTTGCCTGGTCTAGGAGGGCCCTGGGCTGGGTGCCACAGTGGCATGGGACTCAGGACTGCTGGTTAGTGGCTGACTTGTGCACGCGTGCGCATGGTGCCTCCTGCATTTGGGGACGGGGTCTGTCCACACCACAAGGTGAGAAAGGGTAAACATCAGCACTGATATATAGCTGGCCAGCCAGCAGGACTGTGAGTGGGGTTGGCGGCTGGAGCCTTCTTCTAGAGGGGGCTTCTAGGCTCTTTCTGTCCCAATGAAAGAATTGGCCAAGATGAGCACAAAAGGTAGTGAGGTTTTACATTTATGAAAGGCATGAAAAGAAAAGAGGCGGGCCTTGCGAGCAAGTTGGGGCCAGCTAAATGCAGGAAAAGAGAGCCGCAGGCTCTGCGGGGTGAGAGCAGACCATTGTGGCCAGGAGCACTGCGTGCCGCCTTTCGCGTCTAGCACTCCTCAGGCCGACGCAGGTCCAGGCTGTCCTAGCAAACACCAGCAGCTCTCAGCTCCTGAGGGAAGACTCGGCACTGGCTCTCGATTGGCCCTAGCTTTGAGCACGGTTTTTCCGTTCACTTTCTGGATCTCAGTTACTGACAGGTCACGGCCACCTCTGAAGCTCCTGCCTCAGATGGGCTGCACAGACAGCCCTGGCTCGGTGGCCTGCCTGGTGAACCACTGTTCTGCTGCACCACTGCGGCGCTGCACCACTGCGGCCCGAGCTTCCCAGCTGTCTCTGCTTTACAACCCACCTCGTTCACTCAGTGCTGCGAATTTTGCTGAGTGCCCCGTGCACCACTGCGCTGCCCTCTGTGTTCTGTTAGACACCGCAGTACTGCAGGGGAGAGCTGTGCAGAGAAGCAGACTCACCGAGCCGGCATTTCCTTAGACCATTTCCATGTTCTGAATACCGGAACGTACATACTGCGTGCAAGTCTGCATTTAGGGACCATTCAACTAATGACCTGGTAGCGAGAATGGAGGTTGGTCTGGAACTTGAAACGAGGAGTGTCCTTGCTGCATGCTGCAAGCCCCCACCCTCCCCGCTTCTGCCTCCCAGGGGGCATTCAGCCCCTCGCCCTGCCGCCTACTTATCTGCTCTTGTTCCTTTCTCTATTAAAGTTTTTTTCAGTACAGTAAGTCACTGAGACTTCAGGGCCCTATGTACCCCACCCAGGGGAACGCAGGGGCTGGGGACCCACCCCAGAGTCCCAGGGGCCCAACCAGTGGCCCCAGATCACCATCTTGCTATGGCTGCAGAAATGGCTTAGAACTGATGGCCGAAGTCCTGTGTTCCATGAGAACATCTGTAGGTCGGGTTCATGTGTAACTCTGACAAAGTGAGTCTTATGCACTTTTAACACAAAAATACAATGTAAAGCATGAAGCCAACAAACAAAAACAAACGCAAAGTCTGTCTGTGTAAGTGCACAGCTTGAATGCTCCTGAGTCAGGGACTTACTCTACCAGGGACTGAAGCCAGGGTCTGACTCATGCTGGGCAGCATTTTACCAGTGAGTTATATCCCAACCTTTAAGAAAATTGTTTGCTTTTTTGCTTTGAGGCATTTTGGTCATTGCCCAGGTTGGCCTGAAGCTTGACCCTCCTGGCCAGCCTTCTGAGCCACAGCGACTACAGGTACGTGCCCCTGCACCTGCTCCACCTGCCCTCCATGCATCCACCTGCTCCTCACCCGCCTGCCTGGCCTGTCTGTTACCCCTTGTCTACCATCTACCTGCACACTCACTGTCCTGAGCACTGGGAGGCCAGTCCCACTCACTAGCCTTCTGGTACGCAGTCAGGGCGACGTCTAGGGCTCAGCAGAGGCACCTCCTCCACGGCATGGAGTCTCACACTCTCCTCATGGTCTCAAGCCTGTGAGGAGGCAGGGTTGCCTGGGGTGGGGACACCCATCCCACCCAGCTGCAGGTGCTCCTGTTCATGGAGGGAGGCCTACACGCTTCTCTCCTTCAGTCCTGGTCTTCATTGGCTCCCAAGGGCTCTCAGGGCTATAAATAGATGTTCTTGAACTAAAAATAGTCTTGCTGGAATCAGAGCTGCTTCCTGCTTTCAGTCTCTGAGGACTTGGGGAACCCCTCTGGCTGCAGCCCCTTCCATCCAGCCCTCTTCCTGTTACAAACACATGCGTAGCATCACCTCCTGCCCCTTCCACCCGCTTGGAAAGCAGATTGTTCCTGGGAACTCACTGCTGGCCAGCCTGCCCATGAGAATGATGACATAGCCTGCGCTGGGCACACCTGCCCAGCAGGTGGATGATGTGGATGCCATCCAGAAAAGCAACACCTGGAAGTCTGTCCTGCAGAAGGGCTCCTGGCTGTGAGCACATGTGGAGGGCAAGGCCCTGCCACAGGCCAGGCTCACATTCCAAGCGGCCTTGCCCACATTCCCCTGGAGCAGTGTGGTCCCCCAGATGATGATGAACATTTTCTTTTTGAGACAGGGTCTTGCTATGTGGTCCACTCTGGCTCTGAACTTACTTTGTCTCCTAGGTTGGCCTCAAACTCCATCCTGCCCCAGCCTCCTGAGTGCTGGGACAACAGGTGTGTGTCACCACATCCGGCCACTGCTGACCTTTTGACCCTTGTGCTACATACATGCAAGTACCACTTATAAGACCCCATTTCTTATGGAGCAGCTGAGGTGGGGCTCTGACACCCCTGGATGGAGGCATGTGGCTGGTGAGCTGAGCTTCGGCCAGCAGTTCTAAGCCATTTCTGCAGCCACAGCAAGATGGTGCTTCACACACTAAGGAACTGAGGCCACATGCCCTCCCCACACCTGGCCCACAGGGACAAGTACGGACTGTCACCTGTCCCTGGCCCATGCACCCCAGGCTCCTGGCCTCAGGGTGACTTCTGAGCCTGCCCCCCCATCCCATCCTTGCTCACCCCAGCCCAAAGAAAGGCAGTAGAGGCACGGGGAAAACATGTCTTGGGATTTATTACAACACATGGTTTCCAAATACAAAAGGAGGGAAAGTGTGGCCCACATAGGCAGGATTCCTGGGGGCAGCCAGGCCCTCTGGGCCACAAGGACAAGGATCTTGGGGAGATGTGGCACCCTCTCCACTGAACTTTCCAGAAATAGTAGGAGGGGGCCAGGTCCATTCTGGGCAACCCTTGATGCCAGGCAGAGCTAGAGACTTGAGGGCCCTTGTGCCCACCTCCCCCCAGCACATGGGACCCTTCTCCCCATTGAGGCTGCTCACTTCAGGATAACAGTGTCAGGGAGAGTGAGGCTTCAGGGCCCTATGCACCCCCGCCAGAGGAGGGCAGGGGCTGGGGACCCGCCCCAGAGTCCCAGGGGCCCAACCAGCGGCCCCAGCCCACCATCTCCTGGACAGCAGAGGTGCAGGTGATGGGGACAGTACATCCTCCATACCCAGGGTCACCTCAGAAACCCAAAGCAACAGAGAGGAGGCAAATTTACATAATTAATAATAATTAACCAATAATAATAAATACTTAAACCTCTAATCCATAGATTGCAAATACGATAGCTTATTTTCTTAGGGATAGGGCACGGGGGAGGGGGGACAGAGGGAGCAGGAACAGGACTTTGCTCAAAGGAAGGATGACAGGAACACAAGACAGGGTCAAAAGAACAACAAACAGAAAGACACAATGGCAGGCTGGGGCGTGGGTGGCAGGAGGTGTCACCCCGGGCCTGCCAAGGAACTGGCCCTCCTGGGCAATCCTGCGAAGCCTGTGGGCTCTTCCTGAGGTGCCGGGCAACCCTCGGGCTCCAGGACATCTGAGAGGCTGTTCTTGCTCCCAAAGCCCCAGGCCCTGGTGACCCAAGAGGGTGTGGGGTGTGGTGGCTGAGGCTCTCTCCTACCTGCACCCCCACACTGACCCTGCTGGGCCATGAAGCCCCTGGAGGGTGGGGGTGGGCACAAGGGAGAGTGCCTGGGAAAGGAAAGGGGTACACAGAGACCTCTCTCCTGGGGCCCTGGGAGGCTAGGCAGATGAGGCGCACTGCTCTAGTGCCTGTTCCTGTCAGGGTGGCTCTCCCAAAGCGAAGGACCCCAACCCTGGAAGTCAAGGAGCTCGGCAAGTGCAAGGCAGGACTTGGGGGTGGAGCTTGGCAGACCAGGAGTCACCCCCTTGGACCTGGCCAGGGCTCCTTTCCTGCAGGATTCCCAGCAGCCACCTCTGCGTGGACCCTCTGGACCTGGCATGGTGGCAGGGAGGCCCTGAGGATTCAGGTCCTCTGACCCAGTGGACAGTGCTGGTCGACACCTGCCAGGGGACAGCTCTGGGTGACGGGCAGCCAGGGTGTCCCCATGCCACCAAGGGCTGGCCCCCAAGCTGGCAGGTTCCCGTGGCCACCCTCCCCCGGCTATGGCTTTGGTGCAGAGCCCAGGGGGAAGAGGCCGATGGCTGCAGAGGGGAGGGAGACCGGCAGGTGGGGAGAGGAAGAGGGACGTTCAGCGGCTCAGTTTGTGGCAAAGAAGTTTTTTTTTTTTTTTTCTTTTTTCCCCTTTTTCTTACGTAAAAAGTGCACAAAAGCTGGGCAGTCTCTTTGCAACATCAGCAGTGTTTCCGGGGGAGGGGGTCGCAGGGAGGTTCCAGGCCTGGCACTGCAGCTCAGCGACAGTGACAGAAGGTGACCTCCTATTGCTTAGAGACCAGACAGTAAAAATAGAGCGCCAAGGGCTGCCCCCATAGTTGCCGAATCATTGCCAGCATGAACTGCTTAAATAAATAAAAAATTGAAATATTTACTTCTTGGTAAAAATTGCAGTAAAACCGTTTATCTTCCTTTGTATTATACATAATCTATAGTTATACTGGGCTGGCTGCTGCCTGAGGTGTTGAGGCAGTGGGCAAGAGGGACTGCCCTGCTGGGGTCAGGAGACCTCGATGACCTCCACGCTGCCTGAGAAGCTGGCCTGCTTACTCAGGGCTGCTAGCTCCTCGCCGCGTGCGCGCCCCTCTACATAGCCCTCCTCAAACTCCATCTGGCAGCTGCGCCTCTTGAACTGAGAGTCGGGGGCAGGCTCCTCAGGCCAGCTGGTGCATGTGTCCCGGGTGCCGCTGCCACCACCGGTCCCTGGCATGCCTACCAGGCTGAAGGCACCCTGTGCGCCCTCAGGGCTGAAGCACCAGGGTGCATCGGGCGACGGTGTCCCCGGGGAGTCAAGTGGTGGCACCCAGGCCCCTGGGCTGGCTGGCTGACCTGGGCCAGGCAGCGCAGGTGTGGACAGGGCAGAGAGGCCATGACGTGGAGTCTGGCGCCCTGCATCTCCAAAGTTCAGGCCCAGGCCCAGCGCCCCTGGGGAGCGGGCTGGGGAGCTGGCGGGGGGCCGGTGCCGCCGGCGGGGCTTGGGGCGCATCTCTGTGCTGGCGTCTGGGCTGTCCGTGCCTGGTGAAGGGAGGCCCAGTGAGCCCCCTGAGGGGCTGTCTAGCTTGCACAACTTGGGAACTTCGCCGGGGTCAGGCAGCCCAGGGTGCTCTGGCCGTTGGCTTGGGGCATAGGCTGATTTGATGTCCAGGGAAAAGGAGCGTTTGAGGCGGTTGGTGTCCTGCAGGCGGTCGGAGGACAGGTGCAGGCCACGCAGGCCCTGCTGCAGGGCATTGGTGGCTGGGCTGGCACCTGGGGCCTCCCCACGGGTGCCATACACCCTGGCTGCAGTGACCGCCATGCCCCCGGTGGCAGCGCTCTCTGAGGTAGGTGGTGGCAGCCTTGGCAGTGGTACCCCTGCTGCGGGGCCCGGGAGGGGATCAGGGGTCCCCGGGTGGGGGGTGTCACCCTGTAGGGCAGCCAGCAGCTTCAGGCTCCGCTCGTACTCCAGCAGCTGGCCCAGGAAGTTGAAATTGGGCGAGATGGACGGGCGCCGGTCCTTCACAAACCTGGGGGGGCGGTGGCTTCATTGGTGGGGGCCTGGCTGCCAAGCCCCCCACCCTCAGTCAGCCCCCACCCGCTAGGTGGTGATGCCAGCGGAGGGGGAGCTGGGCCCAGCCCATGCAGGATACCTGTAGGCGTCATCTGAGGACATGCCCATGGTCTTCATGATGTAGGCGATAGCGATGGTAGCAGAGCGGGAGATGCCAGCGAGACAGTGCACAATGACTTGGCAGCTGGACAGCTTGGCTTTATCTGTGCAGGCGAGCCAAGGCGACATGAGGGCTGGGAGAGCAGGCCCCGTCCTGCCCCAAACTGCAGACCCCCTGCCCAGGGCCTGGTCACTCTGGTTCAGCACCCTCCGCAAGCCCCGCCCTGGGCCTGGCCCAGCTTCTCCCCTTACCGATGAACTCGATGGACTTGTCCAGCCAGGGCAGCAGCTTTTCACAGTAGTTGTCATTGATAGGAATGCGCATGAAGCGGCTCTCGCAGATGAAGTCCGGCTTGGGGCAGCAGTTGCTGGCGTTGAGGACGTAGCTTATTCCATTTTGGGTCATCAGGTCCTGGAGGGGTGGGGGGGACAGATTGGAGAAGGGGTGTGGTGGCCAGGAAGGGCTTCAGTTTTGGGATGCATTGGAGCCTGGCTCCTGAGCCTAGAGTCAGCCCTGTACACCTTAGCCCAGAGCCCATGGGCCAAGACGGTGTGGAAACAACAGCCGCCCCTGCCAGCCCGCCCAGGCTCCCAGGAATGTTAGGGTTGCCTGGGCAGTAGCTTTGCTCTTCTTTACCATTTTTAAAGCAGATCCTTTCAGAAATGGCTGGTGAGACACCATGAAAGGGCCAGGAGGTGGCACCTCTATGGCAGGGCTGGGGCTGGGTTCCCCTCCCTTGCCCTCTGGCCTCCCTCACGCCCCTACCCTTTCCTGGCCACCTCCCTGGGCCCTGTCCTATCAGCTGCAGTTCGCTGCGCACATACCTTGTTGAGGACATCCTTCTGAGAGCCCAGGTAGAGGTGAGGCAGGATACGGGTCAGGCCCACACTGGGCACAGGCAGGCAGGGCTGGGACAGGCTCATGGGTGGCAGGGTGGTGGGCTTGCCCTCGCAGAGGCTGGGGAAGCAGGAGGAGAACGTGGCGAAGCCCCCTGTGGGAGGAGGCAAGGAGGCATGTCAGGCCGGCAGGTCAGCTGGGCAGGAGAGGCCAGGGCGCAGCATCTGCTGTCTGCCCCACCACGCCCTGAGGACCAGCCTGGCCGGCCAGCCAAGCACCTGCTTCCTGCTGGCAGGCCACTCATGCCACACAAGGCGCGTGCTGATGCCCACTTGCAGCCCGTCCACATTCCTCTTCCTGCTAATTAGGGCTGAGGAAGCAGCTCTGACGCTGCTAAGAGCACTGAGGTGGCAGGGGCACATCATGCACCTGGGCGGGCAGGGGCTGGCTCAGACTTTCATGGGGCTGCATCCCCCACCCCCATCCTCTGCACACCTAACCCTAGCCTGGCTGCCCCTGCCCCATCACATACACAACTCCTCTCTCCCTGACTTGGCTGCGAGCCCCAGCCTGGGCTGGGATGCCAGGTCCAGGAGGTGAGGCTTGCGGAAGGCCCTCCCGGCCTGAAGCACGACCTCACACCAGAATAGGCACTGCCTACAGTAGCATCTACGCTTGGGTCATGGCTGCCCTGCACCCGGCAGGAGGGAGCTGACAGGGGCTGGTGAAGGAGCCTCTCTGCTGTGGGCTGGAGAGACTGAGCAAGAGTCCTCGGCATGTCTGACTCAGTGACTACAGCCACACCAGCCTCTGGCCTCAACTTCCACATCCTGCCTCTACACAGTGTTGCTGTGAGGCTCAGCAAAAACAAGGCTGCGCCACAAGCATACTGTAGTTGGGACCTGGTGCTGGTGACCTAGGGCCTCTGGCTCCTGGCAGGGCAATGGAGGTCCCCGAGCAGCTCAGGACTGCCTGTGCATGCTGCCAGGTGGCAAGCCCCCCAGCAGGCAGTTTCTGACTTTGGCCTCAGTGGAACAAAGGCTAAGCCCACTCCACCCCACGGGGAGGCAGGTGCAGAGACCCAGGTGGGTTTCTGAGGACAACGAGATCATCCCTCATCCCTGGCACAGCTCCCAAGTGAGGAAAGCCTGCCTAGCATGCCCTGTGTGTGCTCTCCACACCTAGCCCTGGGTATCGTGCAGCTGGGAGGGCCCCAGGCAGGGAGGCAGAGGCACTGGCCTCAGGGATGTCTGGTTCCTTTCCTGGGAACCTGCCAGAGAAGCAAGTGACGCCAGCACTGACCCTGTCACAGTGCAAAAGTGTACCACAACAAGGCCAACTTGGTGCTGGGCCTGTGGGGACCCCTAGATGGTGTGGTTGGGGGAGGGAGGACGGGATCTCTCCTGACTCTTCCTCCTTCTGTCCTCCCCACTGTCCTGGGCCCTTTCCCTCTGCTTGGCCCCTGGAGCCTGGTCCATCCCTGGAGGGAGGAACCTATGCCAGGTGGGCAGGGCACAATTTCTCTAGGACTCCTGGGAAGCCTCGAAGGGGCAGGTCCAGGCAGCTTGGGCAGCTCTATTCTGGCAGTGGACACGAGACAGGCAACCTACTCTTCAGGACTCCCAAAGGCATCTTTCTTTTTTTTTTTTTTTTTAAATTTTATTTATTTATTTATTTGCTTGCTTGTTGTGTTTGTTTGTTTCTTTATTTATTCATTTTTTTGTGGCTGGCTCAGCCTGCCCTGGTGGTGGCGCTGGCGCAGCATGTGGTGCCGGGGATCGAACTGCAGTCCCCGCAGTCGCCTGAGCCCTCCTAAGCAGGCGCTTTAGACCACTGAACCATCTTGCCGGCTCCAAAGGCATCTTTCTAATAGACCTGCACTACTCCTGCTCTTCTACTTAGGGGGTGGGGAGGCACCACCCTATACTCTTGGCCCAGCTACCCTGGAGCCCAAGTGTAGTCATGGTCCTGGACGTTTTCAGACCCATCAAGGCCACGTGCCCCACCTCCTTGTTCCTCTGAGTCCCCAACCCATCCTCTGCATAGAGACCCCAGCTGTCTGCCTGGTCTGGGGCAGCAGGGCTGGATTAGGGGGTCCAACCTACAGCAGCGCAGGACACTCCAAACCTGCACTTCCATAGTACCACACACCATGCGGCGAGGGCCAGCTCCAGCTCGGGAAGCCCCCCACAAGGCAGAAGGACAGGCTGGAGGGACAGCAGGACGAAGGGCAGGGCGGGAGGCCTAGCAACAGGGCTGCTTCCCATGGGTGGAGGTGTCCCCTCCCTCCACTGTCCCACCTTGCAGCTCCACCCAGGGAGGGCACCTTTTGTCCCCAGCGCTACCGTGTGTGACCCAGGAGAAGCCCTCCTTTGTCACAGGCGGCCCACTCTACACTCCTTCCCACCTGTTCTCACTGTTCAGGACAGGGCTGTGCCCAGCTCAGGTGAGGGGGCGGGGTAAGGGCAGGCAGCTGTCCCCCAGCCATGGGGATCATGACACCTTCCTGGATGGACCTCTGGGAGGGGCGGAGACAAAGACTCAAACCTCACTGAGCTGGACATCAGGACAGTGCAGGGGCAGCCCAGAGAGGGTACAGCTGGTCCTAGGTGTACCTTCTGGCAGGGCTGTCCCCATCCTGGTGTCCAGTGGGGCAGGCTTGCCAGCCTACAGGTTGGAGAGACTTCCTGGGCCCTGTGGACTTCCACAGGAAGGGCCTCAGCCTCTGTTCTTGTCTAGGGCATGCTGGGCACTGGGTGGGGTCCCATTGCACCCATGCCCCATGCCCCCTGCCTCCCCAGTGCTCAGCCTCTGGGGGAAGAATGCTTGCTGATCACCCCCCCGTGGCTCTGCTCCTGAGCCCACCCCAGACTTCACATCGCAGGCCCACCAGGCAGGCTCAGGACCAGTGTGGACCCCAGCAGTCATGTGTTGGCACCCCACCCCGAGCAGGCTGCTCACACCCCACATCTCCAGGGTGGGGCTGCACTGCTACCTCGGGGTCTGTCCCGCAGCCTGGCCAGAGCAGCCCACAGGGCCCCGGTGCCTCCTTGCAGGCTGGGCTGGAGGTCACTGATCCCACGGATGACAGTGTCTGAAGGCCAGACTGGGGCTCCACCTCACTGCAGATAGCAGGGCTACAGCGGCTCTGCTGGCCATGTGGTGGGATGGGATGCCATCTTCACCCCTCCATCTACACCTGCCTCCTCTGCCTGTGAGGGAGAGGCCAGGTGGCAGGGGCGTCAACGAAGCCCAGATAGGAGAGGGTGGGGTCTGAGACAGCCAGGTCCACCGCTGTGTCCCTACGAGGGGGTGCTTCAGAAGTGCTCTCAGCTGGTGGCTGTATGTGAGAGTGCACAAGCACGTGCATGTGTGCGAAAATGCACAGATGGCTACAGTGTGCATGTGCATGAGCGAGACCACTCGAGAGTACACGGGACCGTGTGTGGATGAGTGCGAGTGTGTAAGTACATGAGAGTGGATGTAAATGTGTGTGCACAAAAGGGTGCCTGGGTGGATGCGCACGTGTGAGAGAGCATGTGCAGGTGAGCACGCATGAGTGTGAATGCATGTGACAGGGTACATGTGCACAGGTGTGAGTGCATGAGCGTGCACAGAAATGAAGGTGCACGAAGGTCAAATAAAGGTGGATAGATGACAATACGCATAGTGTGAGTGTACACGAGTGAGTGCACAAGGGTGTGTGTGCAGGAGTGTGTAAATAGGAACATAAGTATACATGCATGGGTGTGCATATCAGGGTGAGTGTGCACAGGGTAAAGCACTTGTGTGTGATTGGTACATGTCAGTTGCATGGGGGAGGCTACAAGGGCGTGTGCACTGGTACGTGTGTGTACGCGGGCGTGAGCATGCACAATTGAGCTCACTGTGACGTGAGTGCGAATGGGTGGCCTAAGCATGTGGCGGTTCCCCTCTCCAGCGCTTCCTTTCCAGGGCCCCTGGCAGCAGTCCTGTTCAAGGTGCCCACTGCAGGGAACCTTCGTCCTCTGCCCAGGAGGCTCCTGGTGTAGGACCAGCCCAGGCTCTGCCCAGGGTTCCTGGCAGGAAGGGCTCTGCCCCTTCCCCATACTCAGGCCCCTCTGTACCATGAGCTGGCCCTGGGGTTTCCTCTTGTTCTCCTCTTCACTGGGGGCTGGAGTGGGACAGGGCCCTGTGCAAGTGTCCTGCAGAGGGAGGCTCGGCTCCCCAGCCCCAGTCAGAGATCCTCCTGCACTGCTGGCCTTCTCAGACACCCCTAGCCGGGTGCACAGGGCTGGTAATGGGCTCACCTGTGAGGATGGACACGCTGTCGAAGCAGCCATCCAGCTTGCTGAGCAGGATGGACAGGAAGCTGTCTGCAGCCAGCACGCTGGCGTCCCGTGTGCTCTGGTCATACACCACCACATCCTGTGGCTCTGCAGCCTCCACCTGGGGGCCAGGCGGGCAGAGGTCAGGGCACTGAAGCACCATCAGGTGCCCAACACCCTGCCATCACCTCCGACCAGGAGGCAGACTTAGAGGACAGTGGGGGGGGGGGGCTGCTGTCACTTTGCGATCTAAGGAGAGCAGGTGACCTGCTGTCCACCTCCTCTACCTGCCCTGTGAAAGTGTGCCCACACACAAGGGGCAGAAATGCCCAGAGCCACACAGGTGGGTCAACACAAGGTGGTGATGGTGGTGGTGGTGAGGCTTACCACGGTGGCCACCCTGGCTGAGTGGGTGTCCATTGGGGAGACACAGGTGAGAGCATTGGGGGCTGGGGCTGCCTCCCAGAGTTGTTGAACACAGGGAAAATGGTTCTCAGGACTGGCAGGAAGCAGCTTCTGGGCATAGGAGCAGCACAGTGCCCTTGGGACCCAGTGTACCCCTCCCCTAAACCTCCACCCCAGTGGAGAAACTGGAGACGGGACAGGATCCTTGCTCTACCCCTTGAAGCTGTGGCAGCACGGGAGGCTGGGGTGCCTGCTGCCCCTCCCCCACGCAGGCCACCCTAGGCCAGATGTCAGTGGCTTCCGTTCAAGCAGGTCAATGTCTCCGCCCCTAAGCACACTCAGCCCTTAAGCAGGCTGAGCCTCCGGCCCTGGCTAGATGATGTCACCGGCAGCCAATGGGATCGCACTCCAGGAGGACAGGCGTCCTGGCTAGGGTGATTAATCTTGGATTTCCATGGCTGGGGCTGGCTTGGAGCAGTGACTCCCAGGTGCAGTCCACCTGGGTCCTCTCCTGTCTCAGGCAGCTGGTGTCGCCTGCCCACCCACGGGGCCATGGGCAGGAGAGGTCAGAGCACAGCTGGTTCCTCCTCAGGAGCTGACTGCGGAGCTGTCCCTCCCTGAAGGGCGTTCCTGGGGACCACCGACAGAATTTCTAGGGAGTTTAGAGAGGATGGGGGTGTGTGTGGCCAGCTTGGTAGCCCCATAGCTGTGAGCCAGACACGGCCATCCTGTCCCCTGCATGTCCTTCCACTGATGCCTCCTACTCCTTGTGCCCAGTCATGCTTTCAGTGCCCTCTCTCTGAACCCTGCGGGCAGAGGGGCAGTAGACCTATGGTTGCTGAGCCGGGTGGGGACACAGGAGGAGGTGGGCCTGTCCTGCATGACCCTGAGAAGCCCAGGTTGGGTTAGGGACCCCATGCCCCAGCCTAGTATAGGTCTGACTTCAGTGGTGAGGGGTGCCTGGGAAGGCTACCTAGGGGTGGGATGTGGGTGGGTACCTGGCTGCGTGTGGCAGGCTGGATGAGCTCGGCGATGGTCACCTTGCCCTGCTGCAGCCGCCGCTTCACCAGCTTGGAGCAGCAGATGTTGACGGAGCTGAGCACATGCCAACTGTTGTACTCCACGAAGGAGCGGCTGTCGATGACCAGGGGCCCCCCGGGCCCGCTGCGCAGCAGGCTGGCCAGCTTCCTGGCGTCCATTACCTTCCTTGGGAGCCGGTCCCCAGCCATGGCGGGGGTGGGCAGCAGGCAGTGATCCCGGGTGAGGAGGATGTGGCCTTGCGGTGCTCACAGAGCTCTAGCGCATGGCGCCGGACCTGAGGGGGAGGTGGGGTTCAGCAGTGCCGGGGCACAGGGTCCTCACGCAAACCCTAGGACCCCTGTGGCTGCAGTTTTGCAGGTGGGTCACCCACACATAGAGGTGGAGGACAGGTGGGCCCTGGAGGGAGTCTCGGAGCCCTTGGTGTGCCATATACATTCAGGGCTCCAAACTTAGACTGGAGCCCCTGCCTCACCCCTGCCCTGTGGCTCTTTAGGACCAGTCCAAAGCCTGGGCCTTGTTTCCACCAGGCCCTCTGCCCTCCCCAGCAGACAGCCTCCTGCTTCCACAGACAAGTCTGTGCCCCATCTCTAAGGCTTGCTCCCTGGGCTGATGATCCAGACCCCGGGGAGGGGGTATTCTGCGGGCTGCAGGATGGGGCCCTGCAGCTTGCTCTGGGAGTCCATTATGGCTGCCTGCCTCCATCACTGGGGTTCTGTGTGGTGGAGTGGCCTCTGGTGTGTACCCCACCTTGGTGGATCTCAGCAGGGCTCTGCAGGCTGAGGGCTGAATGCAGGAATTGGAGACTGGACCCCTGCCACTGGCCACCTGTCACCTGTCAGCCTGTAAGCCTCCGCCCCCAGGAGGGAAAGCATCATGCTGAAAAATTTAAGTGTGGGGAAACTGAGGCACAGGACAGGGGCTGGCCCAACCTGAGGTCATGCAGGAGGCTGCACAGAGCCCACAGCTCTCAGTGGCCCCACCAGGTCCCCAGGATGGCCTTTGTCAGGGCTGTCACTTGATTGCACGCCATCCAGCTATGGGTGCACCTCAAAGCCTACAGCAGAGTCCCCACTTGTAACCAAGTGGGAACCCTCATCATTCAACCACCATGACACTGGGGACAGCAGCTGCCTCAGGCATGTGTGTCCTCCAGGTCAGCTCACAGGTGGGGGTATGGGGTATGGGAGAGCTCAGAGCAGGAAAAGCAGAGGGGGCCATACCTGCAGCGCCTGTGGGTGCTGTGGGCCAGGCCACCCACCTCCTGCCTAACTTGCTAGGCCCTGCCAGGCTGCCCGGCCCTGGAGCCTGCTGCAAAGGGCTGTACCCTGAGGGACAGGTACATAGGGCTGTGGGGTCTGGGGTCCCTTGTGCTCCAGCCTCTCCTCAGTCCCTTCACAGGTGAGGACAGCATTCAAGGGCCGGCCTGTTGTGGGGACCCCTGGCACACTGGATGGTGACCCATGGCCCACTGAAGAGAGCTCCTGCCCCTCTGAGGGGACCCCTATTCCCAAGGGGTCCTAATTAGTGCCTGCCACACTCTTAGGGAGTCTCAGAGCTCTAATGTGAACCTCATACCTGGGAAGAAAAGACCACTGCAAACAGGTCCCCTTCACCCTGGGTAGAATCTTCACAGCCGGGAATCCCAGAAGGCCATGATGGAGTGGAATCCCAGTGCTTTCCACTATGGGCTGCCTGGGGATGCTGGGCTGGAGGTGGCCACCCTTAGGCACTAGGCTGAGGCAGGTAGGGACGTGGGGTGGGGGCTGGTAGGTGGCACTTGGTCCCTACCCCTGCTCCCTGGGCACTCTCAGAGCTGGAGCTTGGCCCTATTAACTGCTGTAGTATCGTTATTTGCAGCCGAGGGGGACTCATTAGCAAGTTAGCACCTCCGCCGTCACCATGGCAACAGAAAGGTGCCAGGCAACGGCTTGCTCCTGCTGCAGCCATAGAATGAGCCAGCCCAGCCGCTGCTCTGCAGTAGGCAGGTCACCCCTCTTTGCCCACTCCCACCCCAGAGCAGGTGCCCCAGCTGGCAGGAAGCCCCCTCCTTATCTGCTCTCCCAGGGACCCAGACCCAGAACTCATGCAGTGGCAGGGGCAATAGCAACATCAGGTCAGCCATGGGCAGGCGCATGGACAGAACAGGCCAGGCTTGGCCACGCTCCTGCCCAGCCTCCCACCCCAGGTATGGTTGCTAAAGGCAAGACCCCCTCATCAGGGCTCTGGGCCAAAGAGTGAGCAGCTCCCAAGCCCAAGGTCAGAAGGAGGCTCTTCTGGGCTCACGCATGGCCAGCTGTTTTGCGTGTGCAACAGGAACATACCCCTCTGCACATGCCCTGCACATGCTTTGCACACAAGACATATGCTCCTTACCCTCTCCCACCTCAATCCCGTTTGTAGCTATGCACATGCCAAGATGTGTGCATACACCAGGACCAGAGACCCACAATATGCACACACACTCGCAAGCACTGCAGCACACTCGCTGCCCCTCTGTGAACTGTGCCCCGGGCAACTCCCTGAGAACACCTACCCCCTTGACTCCCACACCAAGGCCTCTAGCATAGCAAGTTCCTGTCTCTAAGCACGTGCTTGACCAGCCACAGGCTGATGCCCGGAGCCTGCCACCCCCAGACAGCATTCCACTGTGAGACTCCCACTCCAGTCCACTGAGGGCAACTAGCTACCTCAGAGTGGCTGTCAGGCCAGCTCCCACATTGTAGTGGTGCCCAGTGCCTGCACACCTACACAGGCCCCAGGAAATAGCTGGAATGACAAGGAGCTGAGACACCAGCCCACAGTCACCAAGGCCAGTCCTTAGCTCAGCCCAGCTCTCCTCTACTGCCTGAGGTGGGTGGAGAGGGCATCACTGGCTTTCAGGTCCACTGTCAAGGCCAAGGGAGCCAGCCCAGGCCAGCACCATGCTGCAGGCCATGATGCCCATGGGAGAGTTGTGAGTCCTTGAGAGCAGGTGGGAGGCCACCTCAGCCTCACTTGGATCAGCCCTGCCAGAGAGCTGCAGGACCTCCTCTGGTCACTGATCCACATTGGACACTGGGTGGCTCAGGCCGCCTGGGGCCTCCTTTGGTCAGTCCCCAACTGAACACGGCATCCCAGGGCTTTCTTTGGTCACTGTTCCCAATTGCACACTGGATGGCCCATGGTTCTGGTGGTCAGTGCCCTGTAGGTCAGGCAGAAGTGGCCTTGGCCGAGGCAGCTCTGGCGGCCTGAGTCCCGCTGTCTCCCTTGAGGAGGCCTGGGCCGTAGTTCTCTAAGCGCAGCATTCAGAGCATTCCCAACCCTAGGCCCATGACAAGAAGAGCATTGCGCAGGGAGGGATCCTGGACGCTGCCGGCCTGGCAATGCCCGCATCTGTCATAGAGCTGTCCCAGTTGACCGGGCCCAGAACCTCCCCAGGGTGAACCGCAGCGGCAGAATTGAGGACGTGCCTCCAGCTGCCCACAAGGGTCTCTGTCCGCACAGGTGTCGTTGGCCTGGAGGAACGCGCCTTTAACCCGGTGCAGGCGGCACTGCAGCCACACGGGGTCCCCAGGGCCGCGCACGGGCGCAAGTCGCACGCAGGTCCAGGGTGCCGGGCCTCTTCCCCGCCGCACACGGCCCCTCCTCCTGTACCCTTCCTCCCGCAGCCCCGCCCGCGCTGCGCCCAGGCCCCGCGCCCCTCTGCGGCAGAGCCGCCGCGGGCTGCACCGCGTCCCCATCCCCGCCGCAGCGTCCCCGCCTTGACCCGCAGCGGCCTGGCCGCAGCTGGACGGAAGCAGGACGAGCGCCCCTCGCCCCCGCTCACCTGGCCGCCGCTGGGGGCGCGCACCCGGGACCCGCGCCGCGCTCAGGGCATCCGCGTCGTCGCGTCGTCCATGGGCCCGCCAGGGGCCCGCGAGGCCAGGGACGGGGCCGGGGGGGCGCGCGGGCCGCGTCGCCGCCGCCGCCGCCGTCGCCGCCGCCGCGGGGAGCGCTCGCTCGGGCCGGGGCGCGCACACGGCGGGCGGGCACGCGCACTCGCGGCGCGCATCCCAGCCCGCGGTATCGCGGGCGCGGCCGGCTTGCGGCCCGGCTCGTCTGGGCTCGGCGGGCGCGGGTCGGGTCCGGCGGGCGGGGTCACAGAACCAGGCCTTCGCAACACCGCGAGTGACAGCCCGGGGCGGAGGGCGGGGCGCAGGGGGTGAGGTCACCAGGGCGAAAAAGCCCCTGACGTCACCCGCAGCCAATCAGCGCTCGCAGCCCGGGGTAGGTGACGTCAGCGGGTGCCGAAGAGAGGCGGTGGCCCGGGAGTGGGGGGAGGGGGCGGGGCCGGGCGGGCCGGCCGGATCTCTTAAAGGGGCCGCGCGGGGTCGGGCCCCTCTCGGACCCACTGGGGTGGACTTCGCAGCTCAAGGCTTGTCATGGCTTGGGACCCCTGCCCCTAGGCCCGTGTAGACCTGCGGGCGGGTCCTGAGGTCCTGGCTGTGCTGCGGTGACGTCTTCGTCCGTAGGCCGACCTGGCGCTGGTGTGCCCTGCCTGCCTTTGTCCGTGCAGCCTCCCCCGTCCCGGAACTGGGTGTTCTGGGTGGGGAGGACCTTGCGTTTGGGATAGGACTACCCAGGTTCCCCAAGGGGACGGGGCGCAGCCACCTGCTCGCGGACCTGCAGGGGGAGCCCGAGCGTCAATGCGTGGTGGAAGGGATGCGCCCCGGGCGACGGGGTGGCTCTGTGACACTCCCAGTGACCTTTAGCAGGAAGCCTTCAGCACCACTGGCGCCCGGAGGGGGCCTCCCAGCCACCCAGGACATCCCTTCCTGCTCCATACGTCTCTTCCTGCCGGGGCATCCCACCCTCGAGGCCCGAATTGCAAAGCTGCCCTGCCTTGCTCTCTAGGCTCGCCCTGACCTCCCTGACGCGGGGCACCCCGGGGGACTCAGCCTGGCACACAGGAGTGGGTACGAAGGACCTGTAGGCCTAGACTGCACAGGCGAGCGGCTGGAGCGGGCGCCGGTGGGGAGCAGGCCCTTTGGTGTCTGCGGACTGCGTAGGAAGCAGTTCAGGGGCCGCAGTGCCCTTCGAACGTTCACCGAGCTCCCGCTGGGAGCACTTAGCTCAGGAAAAGACAAGCCCTTCCCGCTCCCCAGTCTTTGATAAGCGCCCCTGGTAGGCAGCCGCATGGGCAGTAGTGTGGCCCCCGAAGGGCAGAAGGCAGGGCTGATCGCCAGCCCTTCTGGGCATGGCGTCCCGAGCGAATGAGAGCGGTGGCCGCGGCGGCAGGTGGCAACTCCTTGCAAGCTGGAGAGGGACTCCCTGCCCTGTGCCAACGGGCGAAGGGCACAGTGTGTTTCTGGCTCAGAGCTGTCACAGCCAGGTCGGGGGAGGGCGGGCTGGAAGGAGGCTTGGGCTGCGGGACCTCTATTGGCTGGCTCTGGGGTCAGGTTTCCCCTCCGTCCTTGCCCCAGGCCGAGTCAGGTCAGTGTGGGCGCTGGGTGTGCGGAGAGAGCAGGAGAGGCGGAGGCTGCAGGCGTGCAGAGGCCCTGCCGGCTGGGGGTGCCGAGCCTCTCCTGCGCTGGGGGCTTCCTGGCTCCCCTTGCCGGCCCGGAGTCCCTGGGTGCGGTCATTTCTCCTGCTTTTACTTAGGCTCGTGTGCATCGGCAGGAGGGCAGCCTTGGGCCCTTGGGCGGCGTTGGGTCTCCCCATCCAGCACCCGGCAGAGACCAGCCTTCCAGGGCCCAGCGGGCCTGCGCGGTCAGGTCCCCTTCTCGCGCAGGTGCGAGCATCCGGTGCAGCGGCCGAGCGCGCGCGGGGCTGCTGTCCAGGCGGTGGCCGCGCGCCGGGCGTGGACGGCTCGCGCGCGCCCTCTAGTGTCCGCAGGCTGCCGCTGCGAGAGGTTGTGAGGGGCTCTCTTGGTGGTTCATTGCTCCAGGGAGGCGCGAGGCAGCCATCGTGTGGTTACATGGAGAGCTGGCCAAATGCCCACTTGAGGTTCAAGCAAACGGTTTCCCTTTGCTTCTGTGTTTAAAGTTATCGGTCTTGCTTTACTATCATTGTACTGGGAAGGGACCTGGGACATTGTGCAGGCTGGGCAGGTTCTTTACTCCAAACTATAGCCAGCCCTATGAGTTTTATTGTGGTCAGAATCAAATGCTTTAACACTTCCCCACTCCTAAGTGACAGTCCTGTGGCGAGTTTTGGAGGCACCCTCACTACCTCCACCTGTGGACTTCTCACCCTGTGCAGCTGAGCCTCTGTCCCAGTAGATGCTGACATGACATTGCCCCTCCTTGCCTTCCTGGGCACCCATCATTTAGGTACACGGGGTCTGACAGCTGTCCGTGCTGGCGGATCACTTCCCACAGCAAGGCGCTGGGCTCTTCTCTCAGCCACGCCCCTGACCTCCTCCCACCCAGGAGCCCAGAGAAATGGAAGCCTGCCCTGTGCACCCCTTCCACTCAGGGCAATGTGTTGGAGACCCAACCGTGTTGTTGTTTTCCCACAACCTATTTGTCAATGACATGGTGATAGTTGAAGCAATTGTTTCTTTTTCTTTTCTTTTTTTGGTGGTGGGTAATGTGAATTGAATTCAGGGAGCGTGGAGTCTGTAGTTTTGTTTCTGAGACAGAGTCTGCCTAAATCCCTGCTATGGTTTAGATCTAAAATGTCCCTGCAGCGTCTTCTGTGTTTAGGGCTTGCATGGTTCTGTGGCACTATCCAGGGCTTATGAGGGTGTAGAAGGTGGGGCTTCGCTGAGCACAGGGATTCTGGGGTGGGCATGGGGACCACACTTGGTCCGTGGCCACCTCTTCTCTTTTTCTTCCCCTCTTTTCCATTTCCTACTCCATCCTGGGAGCAGCTGTCCTCCATGTCATTTCCTATGATGGCTCTGCCTTGGAAGCAGCTGGCATGATCTGAGCCCACTGCAGATGTGAGTGAAGACCAGTCTTTTCCCCCCAAATGGTTTTTCTCAGGTATTCTGTCATTGATGAAAACCCAAGGAACACCCTTACCCAGGCTGGCCGCAAATGTGTGGTCCTCTTGTGTCAGCCCCCAAGGAACCGAAATTACAGGTGCACAGCACCATGCCTGGCCCAAATTTGTATTTTAAAATTTTAGATTATTTTTATATTTTGGCTACTAAAACTAGCACAGTGAATGGCAACCCTTTATGTGCTGATCAGACACATTTTGCATTATGTTATTTTCTGTTTTTGACGTAGGATATATTTCAGCTTGCAAAGATGTACAGAAAGCAACCAGTCACCAGCTGCTACACCAGCGATGGTGCCACTGCTCAGCTCTGCACAGGCTGGAAGCTCAACAGTGAGGATGTCGCTGAGTCCTTAGAGAACCTTCAATAACGACACAATGATGATCATAAGGTTTATCTAAGTGCCATACTATAAAGGAAGATTATGTCTAATTAGAGTGAACCACATAGTAATAAAATGACCACTTCTTCCTCAGTGGATTCAACGTACTTATATACACAGCACTGTTTTTATCTTTGAAACTGTCTTAGTTACTTTTCTCCTTGTGGAGACAAAATACCCAATGCACAACATTAAAGAAAGAAAGGTTTATTTATCTCACAGTTTGGGGAGGCTTCCGTCCATAATCAGCTGGCACCAAGGCAGGGTGGCATGGCACAGGGGCAAGAGCTCACGGTGGTGGAAGACAGCAAAGGTGACGAGATCTTAACAGCATCTTTCTGCTCCTTTTATTTTATCCAGACTGCTGAGGTTAGGGGACTGTCAAACTGATGGGTGCACCAGTTTTAGTAATCACACATCCTTAATCCCAGCATCACACAGCCTAGATTCAGCCACCTCTGAAAAAGCCCTATGACCCAATGAGGTTTTGAGGGGACATTTAGACGTAACCATAGCAGAAACTTCTAGAATGGACATGGGAAGGCTTCTGACCCAATATCGTTATGACACCTGAAAAACTCACACAAAACTTAATTCACTTGGACAACACAGTACATGCATAGGACCCTGCATCCCTGGCATCGAGCACAGATCCAAGCAGGTGCGCTCCTGGGGAATCGGACAGCACAGGGCCGCAGTGAAATGCACTGAGGGGGCCGAGGTTTCCATAAGGAAGAGGGCTTCTGCCTCCCAGCCCAGGAACTCCACCTCCAGGGGATTGTGGCCAGTGCAAAGTGGGGGGCAGTGACATAGCAACGGTGGGAGCAGAGGCCACTGGGGCGAGCCCTTGGGGCACCCATATGGGTGGAACATGAGTGGGTTGAATACTTTAAATGAGGCTGGCTTTCACCTGCCATGATAAATACACTAAAAATGCAGATGCTGTAGTTGCTTACTGGCCCATGTGGAGTTGGGAAAATGTCCACAACAGTGAGAAAAGCTCAGCGATTTATGAGGGGACAGCAGCCAAGAACAGTTCTGCTCAGAGGAAGGGAAGGAGCCAGACCTGCGCTGTTCATAACACAGTGATGTTCAGGGGACTCCGTGCTGCAGTGTGAAAGGCAGTGGTCAAAGTGCAGTTGTGCTTGTGGCTTCTCTCGGGATGGAGGGTATAGGCAGAGTCCCTCAGGCGCCCTGCTGCTCTGGGTGGGTCACTTCCACACTTGCACCGGACCCACAGGTGGAATAATCAGGGGGGCCAGGAGAGGGGTTCCACTCCTCCCCATGGTCATCTGAAAAAGCTACCTTAAGGGTGGCTGGTGCCTCTGCTTCCCCATTTTCCCTGAAATGTCATAGGTTGGTGTGGCTGTTTGCACAGAACAGTGGCACAAGCTTGATATATTAGGGGATGTGGGATCAGTAGGTAGGAGAGGCTCCAGCACACGTTGGGCCAAACATAAAAGGGACACAGCAGTGAGGGCCACCACAATGCACAACCTGAAGGGTGGATGCATCCTGGAGCTGCGCTTGATTTTTAAACAACATAATCACAATGCACAGCAGTGTTGCGGATGACAGAATGAGAACAGATGCCCAAAACCCTGTACCAAATGGCTTGCAAAACTCCTAGGCTGTTGAACCCTATCACACAACTTTGCATTCAGCACACTTACGGAAAGGCTCAGATCCAGTTCAGAACACATGTGATGGTGGTTGAAGACTTAGCAGAGCGCAGTCAGTACCAGATGGGGAAGAACTTGGACAGGCAGCAGGCCACTGCGATGGCAACCACCAGACAGAATGACACAATGTGGAATGTGTGACTGAACAGATTCAGTTATGGAAACCAGGTGCCATGAAAGATTTTCAAATCTGTAGCATGAAACCTACTACCAGACAGGTAAAAGCAGTCAGGGACAGGTAAGAAAGTAGCAGGCCCACTTGACAGAGCAGAGCAGAAAGTAGAGGACTGTGTTGGCTACTTTTCACTTGTCCTTCACTGAGACAAGTACCCAGCACTCAAAATGAAGGAAGGAAAAGTTTTCTTAGCTCACAGTTAGTGGCAGTTTCAGTCCATACTTGGCTGGCTCCAGGGTAGAAGGCAGCAGTTCGTGGCAGCGGAGAACAGCAGAGAGCAGAGGAGGAGCAGCAGCTGCAGTGTCTATCAAGCCTCTCTCTCTTGCTTCTACACTTAATGCCAAGACCCGAGGTCCCCCAAGCAAGTGGTGGGGGCGGCTGTGAAAATCTGAGCTCCTCTGAGGTGACGTGGCGTTGTTGATCCAGCTCCTTCAAGGAAGTGGGGTGCAGAAGCCTTCCCCAACTCCTTTATAATCTTTTCTTTGCTGAGTCCCTCTAGGGAGGCCCTCCCCACCCTAGAGTAGGACTGATTACCAAACTGATCCAACCAAGTTTCTGATAGCTCAAGTTGACACAGTGTCAACCACCACAGGGATGAACTCATTGCCCTGGAGACCCAGGAGGGAGATGGTGGCGCCAAGGGGATATTTAGATGACAGTGCCAGGGCCTAGATGTGTGCAGGGGTAGAATCAACATCCTCATCCATCCTATGCCAGGGACTCCAGGTAGAATTAAAATACCCATCCTGGATTCACCTTGGCTTGGGGACATACACGCAATGAGGACCCTGTGGAGAGAATCACTGCCCAAACTTGCCCGTGTTGTGCCATGCACAGCGTCCCCATGGCCTCCTCATGTCCATCCAGCCAGTGCCCTCCAGCACACAAGTGTGGGGTGCTGTGTCACAAGCCCTGTCCTGACCCAGGCTGAGCTTAAGTTTGTGACCCTCCTGCTTCAGCCTTCTGGAGTACTGGGATTATAGGTGTATGGGACCATCTCAGGCTCAGGGTACCTAGTTTAGATATTTCTGTTGATGTTAGCAATGCATCCCAGCCACTGAGTTCAGATACAGAGATATATATCAGGAAATGAAAATAATGTGATAATTCACATGTCTAAGGAACACCCTAGAATCAAATTGGAGTCGTAGTAAACAACAGGGCTCAGCAAATAGGCAATGGAAGACCCACATTCCATCATTCACTTTGTTATGAAGTGAAGTGTAGGGCCAAAAGCAGCCATCCATAGTACAAGTGACAACCTTTTGCATATTCAGAAACTCCAGTGATTTGGACTTAGGAAGATGAGCACCAGGAAGGTCAGAGTCCTTTGTGGGGGAAGCCTCAGTATGTAGCCTCTGTCACCCCCATGCACCACTGGGGCGATGGGACATGTGCAAGTCCCAGGTCTGGGGACAGCTGTAAAGTTAAGCCATGGCCCAGCTGTGAAGCTATAGTCTGGGCCAGTCCTCCAGCCCTTGGGAAAGTGACACCTGCCCTGAGGTAGCCCTGGGCTCTTTCGACCTTGCCCACCTGAATGACTTCACAGCAAAAGTAGCCAAGGGTGCCACTCTGAAAAGCTCCTGGGAGCCACCTGAACAGGGCTCTTGGGAACCCCCAAAGGTCCCTCAGGCCTTGAGGCCTTGCCTCAGGAGACTGGAAAGAGTAATTGTGCGTGTTGATAACACAGGAGGCTGCTAGAAGACCAGCCTGCTCCCTCACCCTGGGTGAAGGTGTGGGTTCCATAAGGAAGGTTCTTCTCAGAGCCAGGAGTTCCCATGGGATGCCCAGGGCCTGCTCCTCATCCCTGGTGGCCTTGGGCAGTGGGAGTGCAGGGTGTTGAACTGAGCCCAGGGGATTTCGTTCCAGAACTATCCAATACCTGAGCTGAGTGACAGAGCTTCCTGTATGCAGCATGCAGTGTGCAGCTCACAAGTGTGCCAGACTCAAATTAAGGAAGAGGCCAAGAACAGAGCAGCTTAAAACTTACAGACTTGTTTATTAGCCGGGCCGGCAACTGATTAGCTGCACTCCACTCAGGGAGGTTCTAACCAGCAGCAAAGCAAGGTTTGGCTGGTCTTTTAAAACAAAAAACTTGGGACTGGTGAGATAGCTCAGTGGTCTAAAGCACGTGCTTAGGCAAGTTTAGGCAACTACAGGGACTGTGGTTCAATCCCCAGCACCACATGCTGCACCAGCCCCACCCCCAGGGCAAGCTGAGCCAGCCATAAATAAAGTTTAATACTTGGATCACATAAAATGCAAAAATTAGCTGGGGATGGTGGCACACATCTGTAATTCTAGCACTTGGGAGGCTGAGGCAGGAGGATCGATGTGAGTTTGAGACTACCCCGGGGCTACAAAAGTGAGTTCAAGGCCAGCCTGAACTGCATACCGAGACCCTTTTTGTCTCAAAAAGACCAAAAAAAAAAAAAAAACTAAAGCGAAAAACCACATTCTGGTCTACAGATAACATTAGGCAGGGGTCTGTGAAGTTCTGAAAGAGGAAGAACTTAATCTTATGGGACTTGACAGAACGAACAGTATTGGCTGCAGAATTTGGATGTCTGTATGGAAAGCGTCTTATGGTCTTAGTAATTTTTCGCAGTCCTAGAACATTTTTAACCGTTTGAATTAGATTAGGGAGGGGAGGGAGACAGTTACCCAGTTACTCCTACTAAACAGCCTCTGATAGAGGATGAGAACACATTCCTTAGAGTACGTAACACCAAGCACAGGAGAACCTAAGTTTTCCATTGTTATAGCACAGAATTCAGTTAACCCATTACAACAAGGTGATGTTCACTGTTCATGGGTGGTGATGAACAAAAGTATTTTGTCAGTATGGAGGATCAAACCCTGAGCCTTCACACGGAGCTACATCCCCAGCCCTTTCAATTTTTTTTTTTTTTTTCCCTTTCAATTTTATTTGAGACAGTCTCACAAAGTCACAAGGATGCCCAGGCAGGGCTCGCAGTCGCAGCCCTCTTCTCCTGGCTTCCTGCAGGGATAGTGGCGTGGCCTACCGATGTGAAACTGCTGGACTCAGAAATGCAGAGAAACTACTGCCCTGGCCTCCTGGGAGAAGTCATTGCCTGGGGTCTAAGCAGGAAACGGGACGCTTGGGTGCCCTCCAGAGGGCAGTGGCAAGCTCATCAAGGAAGTCTGGACGGGAACAAAGGAGCCGGTAGGGGGTAGGACAGGGCCTGGCCGGCTGGGGCACAGCCCTTGAGCCATTCTCCTAGAGCCACAGACTGTTCTGCATCTCGCTTGCTCCCTACTCTCTCTCCAAGGTTGAGGGAGGGCACCATGAAGGCATGTGAAGTCCAGCAGACCTCCGTCCCCCTTGGAGCCCCGCACAGCCTCCATAGGTGGCCTGTTGCTTTCACATGGGCTGCGGCCGACTCCAACCTGAGGGGGCCTTCGGGCCTTCGGAGAGGCCGCGGGAACACCTAGGGGACACTGACCCTCTCGGTCACCAGGTTCAAGCCTGCCAGGGTGGCAGTGGACTGCATGCTGCAGGAAGGAAGCTCCCATGGGTGGCATCAAAAGAGGCTGAGCTCTCTGCCCTTAGACTCCGAGCACAGGGCAGAGCTCAGTGGGGTGGAGGCCGCCTCACTGCCACGTTGCCACAGCAGATACCCTGCTGTCCCCATGACCTCCTCACAGGGCTACCTTTGCTGCTTCATGGGTCTTCAACAGCAGGGCCTTTGCTCCACCCTCACAGGGGACCTCGCTTTCCCTTTCCTGACTTCAGCCGCTGCCCTGTAGCTGCCCTTACTCAGGGGACACTCGTGTTGAAGACTTGTCCTTATGGCCGGTGCTGAGGTGATGATGGGGTGAAGGACCAGGACCAGGAATTCTGAGGAGGCTATGTCAGGGTGAGGGGAGTGGTGTGGGGGATGGACACCGGCTGCTGCCCTGTGGCCAAAGCGACCTGGGCACCTGGTCCCGTTGCCCTTTCGGTGTCTCTGAGGATGAGGGGTCTCCTAGGCTGAATGTCTGTGTAGCACGACCTGTAGGAGTAGTGGCGAGCTGGGCTGGAGCGGGGTGCAACTGCAGGAGGTTGTGGAGTGGAGTGGGAACAGGGAGGGTGGGAGTAGCTGGGCTGCAGACAGGGGCGGCGGCTCAGGGAGGTCCTTCCCAGTGCCCACCTGTTCTTGGGTTTCTGTGAGACCCTGGCGTGCAACTGAGGCTGTAGCTACCTCTTCAGGTCCAGGCTCTGCAGGAACTAACACTTCTCTGCTGGGGGCTTAGGCACTGATTTGTGTCCCCACCCTGGGCCTAGGGCAGAGCTAATGGTGGTCACTCCGGGTGGCACACAGAGTCCTCCCTGGCTTGTCTTTTTTCAGTCCTGGGGTCAAAGAGGTAGCAGAGATTTATCCTTCTGCTCGACACTTATCTTTACTTCCTGTCTCTAGACCTCCGGAGTCTCTGGATTGAGGAAGGGCCCAGTCAGGAAATCTGGCTGAGGGTTTATTTTGTTTATTTATTTTTTGTCTTTTGGCTTTTATTAGGTGTACAGCTTGATCGGTGGTACGCTGGTGGGCTACAGGAAGCACTGAGGGAGCGCTGCTGACATGGTCAAAGGTCAAGATTTGAGAAACAACAACAACAACAAAAAAAGATGTGAGAAACTACACACTTGTGCAAAATCATGCAGAACCAGATCGTGGTTAACTGGTAACCTGATCGTCTGCTACCTGTGATTCCCGAGAAATTGCACAAGTCAAGGGCCTCAGCTGCCATCTTTACTTGGTCTGAGGTACCAGAACTTCACAGGCTATTTGCTACCCTCAGCTCTGACCACTGGCTTAATAATAAATTTGTCCCTAAGCCAGCTGGGGGCCTGGCCACAAGTCAGGTAGGACTAGGGCAGATTTAAAATTACCTTTATGCCAATTTTATTAATATTAATTATTGCCTGCTTTTACCAGAGTCAAGGTGGCTCTCAGGACTAGCTTCCAGGAATGACTTTGGGACTACATTAGTTTTTCCCTTTCAATTTCATTAAAGAACTTGAAAATTATTGGTGTTAGACATTGCCTGGAGTTCTTGTATAATTCCATGGTGAATATATTAGCCCCTGGGAATTTCATATCTAGTACATTTTTCTTTTTTTAAAATGGGATTTTATTTTATATTTTTTAATAATAATTAATACATTGCATATTGTTGTCTTCATTGTAGTTGTTCAGAGTACGAGATGCAGACATGATTTCTTGTCTAAATATCATTAGTATGGATCTTTCTGTTTATTGAACAAAGAGAAAGTAGCTGTATATATAGTCCATTAGTCCATAACAGGAGTGGGTTTTCAGCTCACCTGGCAATATTGGAAGCTGTTGACTTGAGCCTTGTATAACTCAGCCTATTAATATGGTGTCTTAGTTACTCTTCTCTTGTTGCTGAGACAAATACCCAACACTCAAAATGAGGGAAGGAAGGGTTTATTTAGCTTACAGTTACTGGAGGATTCAGTCCATATTCAGCTGGCTCCA